>JASDQU010103651.1:521509-553373 GCA_032191745.1 Picea mariana
AGAACAGTCGAGGGGGTCTGGAATCCACTGTCATCCGTTGATCTACGTGCTGCTAGATCGACCGTCGATCTGAGCACGTTCTTTATTCTCCAGGCGCAAATGCAGAAAAAACTTAGGCTTAGTACTTTTTGTGGGTTTTGTGCGCTACTTCCCTTGCTTTTGTTTCCACGGGGTTAGGAAACACCACTTAGGGTCAACAATCATGAATTTTCTTTTCTTTTCCTTTCCTTGAAAATAATTTGCAGAAATGAAATATTATTTGCAAGCCAAAATACACCCAGAGTGAAAAATTTCCAGTCACCAGATGATACTATGAATTATAGGGTTATAACAGTTTCTTTAACGGTTACACATATGTTTTAAGTTGTTGGATCATCAAATTTAATTTGTAAGATGTCATTTAAATTTGCAATGAAATCTTCCACGATGATAAAATTTATCTGCAACATCTATGTTAGAGTAAGCTTCTCTTGAGAAATAGACCCAGAGCTACCAGTTTGAGATATAGAAACTATTCCCTATGTCACAAGCTACCCCCACTCGAATACCACAACCAACAACAAGACCTACATTATTCAAATATATACCAGGATTCAAACATATACCAGATAAGATATGTCATGTATCAAACCATGTAAATACCAGGTAAGTATAAACCAAGTAATACAAACTCTAAGTTACCTGCATGACCTTGAAAATAACATTTGTTGCCCATCGCTTTCATTGTATTTTATTTTCTTGCCCCTAACAATAGATACTTTATTTTCCTTTTGTTTTGTTTCCCTTTGAATTCCTTCCTTGAGGTATTTTGTAAAGAACATGATTGCCACCTGCCCTTGACGGCCCGGTCGCCCTCACCCAGGACCTTCTCTAAACTCTGGCCCTAAGAGTCTGAGTACTCTTCCACTCCTCTCGGGAGTGCTCTCCACCCACAGCTCTCCTTCTCGGTGATCTCCCTTTCGGAAATTGGGAAATCGCGCTTCGGGAGTTCGCGGTTCACGCGAGCACGATTCACATGTAGCTCCAAACCCGGAACCCCGACGGTCAACGGGTCAACGTTCCTTCCTTATCGGGGATTTCCCTATCGGGAAATCAGCGGTTGTGTTGTCGCGCGTCTCATGCAACACAAAACCCCGAACCCCGAACTCCAACAGCACGCCACCTGTCCTCCAGTGAGTCTCGTGGTCCCACACTGCCACGTCAACCTCGGGATTTCGCGGATCGCGAATCCACGATGCTAGAGTTCCCTGAGGTTGAAAACCCCGAATGCCGATCCCGCGAGACTCTGGATTTGTGCCACCTGTCCCTCCGACGATCGACGGCTCCCACTAAATCGGGAAATTGCAACTCACGATTTTGACGTGCATGTAATTCTTTCACTCGCCAACCCCGATATGCCGATATGCGATGTCGCACGGGTTCTCTCGAGCACCTGCAAGTTAACCACCTCACAACTCCTCCGCGATCTGACGGTCTGCGGGATTTTGCAATTTTCCTCCACAATTTCAAGTCATCGATTCTCTTCCTCTTGAAGAGTTCTCCGCTCCACCGGCTTCGTCTTGTGCGACTGAAGCAAAGAGGTTATCCCTCTTGAGATTTTCCCAACTCGCACTTCTCCAGAGTGTTTTCACACACTCCCTGTGCTCAACCTTCAACTACTCTCAACAGTACTTGAAGTCTTCCAGGTTCTGCGCCTCCCACTCACAGCAACCCCGGCTTCTCTGTTCCCAGGCTTGCTACTGAGACTAAAATCCGACCTGCACTTCTCCTGCACGGCTCGAATAACCCAACACAATTCTGGTCGACGAGAATAAGAGCTTCACTATTGAACCTCCTCAACGCACTCTATGCGGAGGAATTCGACTGCACTCTATGCAGGAATCTCCTAGTTCAAACAGTGAAACAATCTGGAACTTATTCTCTCATTCTCTCAAGTTACGAACCTGATATGCAATCACATATGCAGCATATAAAAGATAGGCATAAAAAGAAGCAAGTATGCAAAAGCATAATATCAACAACACAAAGAGACCAAACACATCCATGGAATTGAATCAAAGCTTTTCCCTATTAATTCAATATCTGTACATGGGGCTTCTTCACAAACTCTCTGCTCTGCTCTCTTCTTGCTAATGCTGAATAATCCAGAATGAAATACAATGTACAAAGGAGGGTTCCTATATTCCGTTTTCCCTCTCGAAAGCCAAAACTGTCTAATTTACAGTTAATTCCTATCTAACAGCATTAAAACTATTAAATGCCTTCTTATATATATTACAATACAAGTGCGCTTCATATGAATGAAAGCATTCAAATGGYGGCGCAACAATCTTCAAAGCAAATTCAAAAATGTATGTGCTGGCACTGTCCAGCTGTATGTCCTTTACTCCACGCGYTGGCTCGCTTGATGAAGTGTAGATGCTCCTGCATCATACTCCTCAGCTCAAAMGATTTCATGGGCTTCTGTCCATGAGCTCCTGCACAGTCTGCCCATGTTTCAGAATCACTGCTTCATCTTCTCAGCTGGCATCCTCCACTGGGTGATCTTTCCATTTCACTAGGTACTCAAAGTATTGCTTTCTCCTGGTCTTCCTTCCAACTCTTTTATCCAGTATGCACTCCATCTGAGGCTTCTGTGCAACTGGCAATTGCTTCTACCATTGGAACACTGGTCCCTCAGTTCCAATGCCTGCTTCTTCAGTCCTGTAGGGGTATAAATCCGAAATGTTGAAAATCGGAGATATCCCGATGCCCTCTGGCAACTCAAGCTCATATGCATTCTCGCCAAATTTCCTCAGGATTCGGCACGGCCCGATCTTTTTCATATTGAGCTTGTTGTATGTTCCCCTTGGGAACCTCTCCTTCCTCAAGTGCGCTAGAACCATGTCCCCAACTTCAAACTGAAGATGCCTCTTTCTCTGATCGGCTCTGCGCTTGTATTCCTGATTCGTCTTCTGCAGTCGCTGCTTCACCTCTGTGTGAAGTTCTTGCATAGCTTCAGCGAACTCTTCAGCCCTCGTGCTGCTAGCCTCAACCTGCTCTGACTCCCTGCGCTCAGACACTCCTCTCGGCTGTGTTCCATACAAAATTTGGAATGGACTCTTACCTGTACTTCGATTCACCGAATCGTTGTACGCAAATTCTGCCTGTGGAAAAATCTGATCCCAACTGGTGTGATGCTCTATCACAAGGCTTCTCAACAGGTCTCCCAAGCTTCTGTTGACCACCTCCATTTGTCCATCTGTCAGTGGATGGTAAGAAAAACTGAATGCCAAGTCAGTCCCCAGCTTCTTCCATAGCGTCCTCCAGAAGTGACCTATGAACTTCGTGTCCCGATCCAAGACTATGCTCCTCAGCAATCCATGCAACCTGATAATTTCTTTAAAAAACAAATTTGCGATGTGCGTGGCATCGCTGGTCTTATGACACGGTATGAAATGTGCCATCTTCGAAAACCTGTCCACCACCACAAAAATGGAATCCACGTCTCTCTGCGTTCTCGGCAAACCCAACACAAAGTCCATGTTAATGGCCTCCCATGGCCTCTCGGGTATGGGCAACGGTTGATAGAACCCTGTGTTCTGCTTTTGGCCCTTTGCATGTTGACATGTTCGGCACCTGTCAACAAACCGTTTAAAATCTGTATGCATGCCCTGCCAAAAATATGATTCGCTCAACTTGGCGAATGTTTTGTCATGCCCAAAATGACCTGCTAAGCCTCCACTGTGTTTTTCCTTTACCAAATTCTCTCTCATAGAGCAATCTGGTATGCATAGTTGATTGCCCTTGAAGAGAAATCCACCCTGAATTAGATATTCCAGCCACGGGCTCCTATCCCTGAGCACCGGATTTTCGGTTGCCTCGTATGCTTCACCGAAATCAACATCACCTGCATACATATCCTTCAGGTTCTCAAAACCCAAAGTCCTGACCCTGAATTCCTGCAGCAATAAACATTTTCGGCTCAAGGCGTCTGCTACCTTATTAGCAACCCCCGAAATGTGCTTGATCACGAAGGTGAAATTCTGCATGTATTCCACCCATTTCGCAGGCATCTGGTTCAGCTTCTCCTGCTTTCTCACGAATTGTAACGCGTGATTATCGCTGTACAAAATGAACTCATTGGGTATCAGGTAGTGCCTCCACTTTTTCAATGCTTGTATGATGGCATAGAATTCTTTATCGTATGTGGAGTACTTTATCTTCGCATCATCTAGCTTGTCGTTGTAGTATGCCACAGGTCTGTCATCCTGACTTAAAACCCCTCCAACAGCATACCCACTGGCATCACACTTTACCTGGAAGGTTTTCTGAAAATCTGGCAACACTAACACTGGTTGCTCAATAATCTTTCGCTTCAACAAATTGAAGCTCCTTTCAGCCTCGGTTGTCCACTGGAAAACTTTATGCTGCTTCTTCATAGTGTCCATCATTGCAGCACTGATTCCGCTGAAATTCTGAATAAATTTTCTGTAGAAGCTTGCCAAACCGTGGAAGCTCCTTACCTCAAAAACATTCCTTGGCGATGGCCAATTCCTGATTACATTCACCTTCTCAGGATCCATCTTCAATTCATTTGCCAAAATCACAAAACCCGGATATATGAGTTGTGTCTGCATGAAGGAACACTTCTTCAAATTGATCAGCAGCTTCTCTTGCTGCAGTCTTCTCATCACAATGGACAAATGCCTCAAGTGTTCAGCCTTGGTCTTGCTGAAAATTAAAATATCATCCAGGTATACAACAACAAATTTGCCAATGAATTCCCGTAGGACTTCATTCATCAGCCTCATAAAAGTGCTTGGTGCATTTGTCAACCCAAACGGCATGACCATCCATTCGTACAAACCCTCGTTTGTTTTGAATGTTGTCTTCCATTCATCTCCCTCTCGCATCCGGATCTGATGATATCCGCTCTTGAGGTCTATCTTTGAAAAATAATTTGCCCCGCTTAGGCAATCCATCAAGTCGTCCATCCTAGGTAGTGGAAACCTATACCTGATGGTGATCTTATTTATCTCCCTGGAGTCTGTACACATCCTCCAGCGTCCATCCTTCTTTGGACTTAGTACCGTTGGAACGGCACATGGACTTAGACTTTCCCTGACCAGTCCTTTATCCAACAGGTCTTGTACCTGCCTCTTGACCTCCTCGTTCTCCTGAGGTGTCAACCTGTATGCTGCCTTATTCGGAAAACTTGCTTCGGGTATGAGGTCAATGTGGTGACTCACACTCCGCATTGGTGGCAACGAACGAGGTAGTTCGTCCACGATGATATCAGGAAACTCTCCCAAAAGTTCCTGAATATCGTCCGGCAAGTCATCTACTCTCGTGATTGTCAAGACAATTCTCGGCTTCCTGAAAACAAAGAACTGTGGATCTTCATTCCTCTCCAGCTCTGTGAGAAGCTCTTTCCCACTCATGAGAAGTATCGTGATGGTTACTTCCGGCTCCACCTTCTTATCCTTCCCCGGAAGCAATGTATGTGTTCTTCCATCCTTCTCCAAGGTATATGGGTTCATCCTTCCGTTATGAACCACATTTCTATCATACTACCATGGCCTTCCCAATAATACATGACAGACATCCATGGGAATGACGTCACACAGAATTTCATCCCTATATTTACCCATTTTAAAATTAACCAAGCATTGTTTTGTAACACGTACCTGGTGTCCTTTCTGCATCCATGTCACTTTGTATGGACTTGGGTGTCTGTGCGTCTCCAGCGCCAATTTCTCCACCATATCGGTCGAAACGAGATTATCGGTGCTTCCACTGTCCACGATGACCTTGCATTTCCATCCCTTGCTCTTGCAAGTCGTCCGGAACAGTCTGCATCTTTGCGCTGTGTCCTCCACCTCTTTCTTAGGTTTCAAGAGAACTTTATGCACTGTCAGTGACTTCCCACTTCCAGTATCTTCATCTTCAACATCACACCTCTGCGCCTCAGCGACCTGAGCTTTTCCTCTGTCCATTTTCCTCTCTGGACAGTCAACAGCCTTGTGTTCGTCTTTCCCACATGTAAAACATGTGATAACTCCTCCACGACCTCTTCCTCTACCTCGGGTACGAGGAAATGTGTTGTCGTCAGCATATCCTCCTTGCTGATCATCTTGCTGCCTCCTCGGCTCAGAAATTTGCTGTCTCTGCTGTGAGGTTCCAACTCTTTCAGCTTTTCCCTGAGGCCTCTTCCAATCCTCCTTGGGTTTTTGAGTTCTCTCTTGGGCAACTGCTTTGCCTCTAGGCTGGCTTCTGCCTCGCCCTCGCTGCCCCTGCTTGCGGCTCAGCTTTTCTTCTGCTTTCAGAGCCATATGGTACGCGTCCTCAACTGTGCAGATGGTAACCATGCTCAGCTCGTCCTGAATGTCATACCTCAACCCATTCAGGTATCTTGCTACCTTTTCATCATCACTTTCCCGATGACCAGCTCGAATGTTGAKCCTATAGAATTCTTCGGTGTATTCCTTCATCGTCATCATCTTCTGTCTCAGGTTCTGCATGCGCCTGAACAGAGTGATCTGGTAATCCCTCGGAATGAACTTTGTCTTCATCTTGGCGATCATCTGATCCCAGCTCTTGATCTTTTGTTTKCCTTTGGAACGCATGTCTGCCTGCAGCTCGTCCCACCATAAGGCTGCATGTCCCTTCAGCTTTGTGACTGCATGCCTCACCTTTTTGTCCTCTTTGATATCCTCATAATCGAAGTAGGTGTCGAGTGCTCGGATCCAATCCAGCAGCTCCTCTGCATTTAGACTCCCCTCATAAACGAGAATGTCCATTTTAGTCTTTGAGCTCATCCTCGAAATGGCTTTGATCAACCTCTCTGTCGAGGCGTCTTCTGCTCAGACCTCCTCAGCATCACGTCCAGCTTCCTCTTCCACTTCAGAATCACTGAACTCCACTGCACCAACTCCGTGTCTCTGCGCAGTCTCCATCTCCTCCATCCGTGCTCGGAGATCTCGCATTTCTCGTTCCATTTCAGCATTCCCTGCTGGCCTACCCCTTCTTCTGGCATCCCTGTCTTCTCGATCAGGCGACTGCCTCTCTCTTCTGGGCGGTATACTGAATCTTTGTCTCTGCTATAGAAAGCAAAGATACTCCCGCTCTGATACCACTTGATTGCCACCTGCCCTCGATGGCCCGGTCGCCCTCACCCAGGACCTTCTCTAAACTCTGGCCCTAAGAGTCTGAGTACTCTTCCACTCCTCTCGGGAGTGCTCTCCACCCACAGCTCTCCTTCTCGGCGATCTCCCTTTCGGAAATCGGGAAATCGCGCTTCGGGAGTTCACGGTTCATGCGAGCACGATTCACATGTAGCTCCAAACCCCAAAACCTGACGGTCAACGGGTCAACGTTCCTTCCTTATCGAGGATTTCCCTATCGGGAAATCGGCGGTTGTGTTGTCGCGCGTCTCATGCAATACAAAACCCCGAACCCCAAACTTCGATAGCATGCCACCTGTCCTCTAGTGAGTCTCGTGGTCCCACACTGCCACGTCAACCTCGGGATTTCACGAATCGCGAATCCACGATGCTAGAGTTCCCTGAGGTTGAAAACCCCAAATACCGATCCCGCGAGACTCCGGATTTGTGCCACCTGTCCCTCCAACGATCGACGGCTCCCACTAAATCGGGAAATCGCGACTCGCGATTTCGACGTGCATGTAATTCTTGCACTCACCAACCCCGATATGCCGATATGCGATGTCGCACGGGTTCTCTCGAGCACCTGCGAGTTAACCCCCTCGCAACTCCTCCGTGATCTGACGGTCTGCGGGATTTCGCGATTTTCCTCCACAATTTCAAGTCGTCGATTCTCTTCCTCTTGAAGAGTTCTCTGCTCCACCGGCTTCGCCTTGTGCGACTGAAGCAAAGAGGTTATCCCTCCTGATATTTTCCCAACTCGCACTTCTCCAGAGTGTTTGCACACACTCCCTGTGCTCAACCTTCAACTACTCTCAACAGCACTTGAAGTCTTCCAGGTTCTGCGCCTCCCCCTCACAGCAACCTCGGCTTCTCTGTTCCCAGGCTTGCTACTGAGACTAAAATCCGACCTGCACTTCTTCTGCACGGCTCGAATAACCCAACACAATTCTGGTCGACGAGAATAAGAGCTTCACTATTGAACCTCCTCAACGCACTCGATGCGGAGGAATTCGACTGCACTCTATGTAGGAATCTCCTAGTTCAAACAGTGAAACAATCTGGAACTTATTCTCTCATTCTCTCAGGTTACGAACCTGATATGCAATCACATATGCAGCATATAAAAGATAGGCATAAAAAGAAGCAAGTATGCAAAAGCATAATATCAACAACACAAAGAGACCAAACACATCCATGGAATTGAATCAAAGCTTTTCCCTATTAATTCAATATCTGTACATGGGGCTTCTTCACAAACTCTCTGCTCTGCTCTCTTCTTGCTAATGCTGAATAATCCAGAATGAAATACAATGTACAAAGGAGGGTGCCTATATTCCGTTTTCCCTCTCGAAAGCCAAAACTGTCTAATTTACAGTTAATTCCTATCTAACATCATTAAAACTATTAAATGCCTTCTTATCTATATTACAATACAAGTGCACTTCATATGAATGAAAGAATTCAAATGGCGGCGCAACAATCTTCAAAGCAAATTCAAAAATGTATGTGTTGGCACTGTCCAGCTGTATGTCCTTTACTCCACGCGCTGGCTCACTTGATGAAGTGTAGATGCTCCTGCATCATACTCCTCGGCTCAAAAGATTTCATGGGCTCATGTCCATGAGCTCCTTCACAGTCTGCCCATGTTTCATAATCACTGCTTCATCTTCCCAGCTGGCATCCTCCACTGGGTGATCTTTCCATTTCACTAGGTACTCAAAGTATTGCTTTCTCCTGGTCTTCCTTCCAACTCTTTTATCCAGTATGCACTCCATTTGAGGCTTCTGTGCAACTGGCAATTGCTTCTGCCATTGGACCACTGGTCCCTCAGTTCCAGTGCCTGCTTCTTCAGTCCTGTAAGGGTATAAATCCGAAATGTTGAAAATCGGAGATATCTCGATGCCCTCTGGCAACTCAAGCTCATATGCATTCTCGCCAAATTTCCTCAGGATTCGGCACGGCCCGATCTTTTTCATCTTGAGCTTGTTGTATGTTCCCCTTGGGAACCTCTCCTTCCTCAAGTGCACTAGAACCATGTCCCCAACTTCAAACTGAAGCTGCCTCTTTCTCTGATCGGCTCTGCGCTTGTATTCCTGATTCGTCTTCTGCAGTCGCTGCTTCACCTCTGCGTGAAGTTCTTGCATAGCTTCAGTGAACTCTTCAGCCCTCGCGCTGCTAGTCTCAGCCTGCTCTGACTCCCTGAGCTCAGACACTCCTCTCGGCTGTGTTCCATACAAAATTTGGAATGGACTCTTACCTGTACTTCGATTCACCGAATCGTTGTACGCAAATTCTGCCTGTGGCAAAATCTGATCCCATCTGGTGTGATGCTCTATCACAAAGCTTCTCAACAGGTCTCCCAAACTTCTGTTGACCACCTCCGTTTTTCCATCTGTCTGCGGATGGTAAGTAGAACTGAATGCCAAGTCAGTCCCCAGCTTCTTCCATAGCGTCCTCCAGAAGTGACCTATGAACTTCGTGTCCCGATCCGAGACTATGCTCCTCGGCAATCCATGCAACCTGATAATTTCTTTAAAAAACAAATTTGTGATGTGCGTGGCATCGCTGGTCTTATGACACGGTATGAAATGTGCCATCTTCGAAAACCTGTCCACCACCACAAAAATGGAATCCACGCCTCTTTGCGTTCTCGGCAAACCCAACACAAAGTCCATGCTAATGGCCTCCCATGGCCTCTCGGGTATGGGCAACGGTTGATAGAACCTTGTGTTCTGCTTTCGGCCCTTTGCATGTTGACATGTTCGGCACCTGTCAACAAACCATTTAACATCTGTACGCATGCCCGGACAAAAATATGATTCGCTCAGCTTGGCGAATGTTTTGTCATGCCCAAAATGACCTGCTAAGCCTCCACTGTGTTTTTCCTTTACCAAATTCTCTCTCATAGAGCAATCTGGTATGCATAGTTGATTGCCCTTGAAGAGAAATCCACCCTGGATTAGATATTCCAGCCATGGGCTCCTATCCCTGAGCACCGGATTTTCGGCTGCCTCATATGCTTCACCGAAATCAACATCACCTGCATACATATCCTTCAGGTTCTCAAAACCCAAAGTCCTGACCCTGAATTCCTGCAGCAATAAACATTTTCGGCTCAAGGCGTCTGCTACCTTATTAGCAGCCCCCGAAATGTGGTTGATCACGAAGGTGAAATTCTGCATGTATTCCACCCATTTCTCATGCCTCTGGTTCAGCTTCTCCTACTGACTCACGAATTGTAACGCGTGATTATCGCTGTACAAAACGAACTCCTTGGGTATCAGGTAGTGCCTCCACTTTTTCAATGCTTGTATGATGGCATAGAATTCTTTATCATATGTGGAGTACTTTATTTTCGCATCATCCAGCTTCTCGTTGTAGTATKCCATAGGTCTTTCATCCTGACTTAAAACCCCTCCAACAGCATACCCACTGGCATCACACTTTACCTGGAAGGTTTTCTGAAAATCTGGCAACACTAACRCTGGTTGCTCAGTAATCTTTCGCTTCAACAAATTGAAGCTCCTTTCAGCCTCGGCTGTCCACTGGAAAACTTTATGCTTCTTCTTCACAGTGTCCATCATTGCATCACTGATTCCGCTGAAATTCTGAATAAATTTCCTATAGAAGCTTGCCAAACCGTGGAAGCTCCTTACCTCAAAAACATTCCTTGGCGATGGCCAATTCCTGATTACATTCACCTTCTCAGGATCCATCTTCAATTCATTTGCCGAAATCACAAAACCCAGATATATGAGTTGTGTCTGCATGAAGGAACACTTCTTCAAATTGATCAGCAGCTTCTCCTGCTGCAGTCTTCTCATCACAATGGCCAAATGCCTCAAGTGTTCAGCCTTGGTCTTGCTGAAAATTAAAATATCATCCAGGTATACAACAACAAATTTTCCAATGAATTCCTGTAGGACTTCATTCATCAGCCTCATAAAAGTGTTTGGTGCATTTGTCAACCCAAACGGCATGACCAGCCATTCGTACAAACCCTCGTTTGTTTTGAATGCTATCTTCCATTCATCTCCCTCTCACATCCAGATCTAATGATATCCTCTCTTGAGGTCTATCTTTGAAAAATAATTTGCCCCGCTTAGGCAATCCATCAAGTCGTCCATCCTAGGCTGTGGAAACATATACCTGATGGTGATCTTATTTATTGCCCTGGAGTCTGTACACATCCTCCAGCCTCCATCCTTCTTTGGACTTAGTACCATTGGAACGGCACATGGACTTAGACTTTCCCTCACCAGTCCTTTATCCAACAGGTCTTGTACCTACCTCTTGACCTCCTTGTTCTCCTAAGGTGTCAACCTATACGCTGGCTTATTCGGCAAACTTGCTCTGGGTATGAGGTCAATGTGGTGATTCACACTCCGCATCGGTGGCAACGAACGAGGTAGTTCGTCCACGATGATATCAGCAAACTCTCCCAACAGTTCCTGAATCTCGTCCGGCAAGTCATCTACTCTCGTGATTGTCAAGACAATTCTCGGCTTCCTGACAACAAAGAACTGTGGATCTTCATTCCTCTCCAGATCTGTGAGAAGCTCTTTCCCACTCATGAGAAGTATCGTGCTGGTTACTTCCGGCTCCACCTTCTTATCCTTCCCCGGAAGCAATGTATGTGTTCTTCCATCCTTCTCCAAGGTATATGTGTTCATCCTTCCGTTATGAACCACATTTCTATCATACTGCCATGGCCTTCCCAATAATACATGATAGACATCCATGGGAATGACGTCACACAGAATTTCATCCCTATATTCACCCATTTTAAAATTAACCAAGCATTGTTTTGTAACACGTACCTGGTGTCCTTTCTGCAACTATGTCACTTTGTATGGACTTGGGTGTCTGTGCGTCTCCAGCGCCAATTTCTCCACCATCTCGGTCGAAACGAGATTATCGGTGCTTCCACTGTCCACGATGACCTTGCATTTCCAGCCCTTGCTCTTGCAAGTCGTCTGGAACAGTCTGCATCTTTGCGCTGTTTCCTCCACCTCTTTCTTAGGTTTCAAGAGAACTTTATGCACTGTCAGTGACTTCCCACTTCCAGTATCTTCATCTTCAACATCACGCCTCTGCGCCTCAGCGACGTGAGCTTTTCCTCTGTCCATTTTCCTCTCTGGATATTCAACGGCCTTGTGTCTGTCTTTCCCACATGTAAAACATGTGATAACTCCTCCACGACCTCTTCCTCTACCTCGGGTACGAGGAAATGTGTTGTCGTCAGCATATCCTCCTTGTTGATCATCTTGCTGCCTCCTCGGCTCAGAAATTTGTTTTCTCTGCTATGAGGTTCCACCTCTTTCATCTTTTCCCTGAGGCCTCTTCCAATGCACCTTGGGTTTTTGAGTTCTCTCTTGGGCAACTGCTTTGCCTCTAGGCTGGCTTCTGCCTCGCCCTCGCTGCCCCTGCTTGCGGCTCAGCTTTTCTTCTGCTTTCAGAGCCATCTGGTACGCGTCCTCAACTGTGAGGATGGTAACCATGCTCAGCTCGTCCTGAATGTCATACCTCAACCCATTCAGGTATCTTGCTACCTTTTCATCATCACTTTCCCGATGACCATCTCGAATGTTGAGCCTATAGAATTCTTCAGTATATTCCTTCATCGTCATCATCTTCTGTCTCAGGTTCTGCATGCGCCTGAACAGAGTGATCTGGTAATCCCTCGGAATGAACTTTGTCTTCATCTTGGCGATCATCCGATCCCATCTCTTGATCTTTTGTTTGCCTTTAGAACGCCTGTCTACCTTCAGCTCGTCCCACCATAAGGCTGCATGTCCCTTCATCTTTGTGACTGCATGCCTCACCTTTTTGTCCTCTTCGATATCCTCATAATCGAAGTAGGTGTCGAGTGCTCAGATCCAATCCAGCAGCTCCTCTGCATTTAGACTCCCCTCATAAACGGGAATGTCCATTTTAGTCTTTGAGCTCATCCTCGAAATGGCTTTGATCAACCTCTCTGTCGAGGCGTCTTCTACTGAGACCTCCTCAGCATCGCGTCCAGCTTCCTCTTCCACTTCAGAATTGTTGAACTCCACTGCACCAGCTCCGCGTCTCTGCGCAGTCTCCATCTCCTCCATCCGTGCTCGGAGATCTCGCATTTCTCGTTCCATTTCATCATTCCCTGCTGGCCTACCCCTTCTTCTGGCATCCCTGTCTTCTCGATCAGGCGACTGCCTCTCTCTTCTAGGCGGCATACTGAATCTTTGTCTCTGCTACAGAAAGCAAAGATACTCCCGCTTTGATACCACTTGATTGCCACCTGCCCTCGACGGCCCGGTCACCCTCACCCAAGACCTTCTCTAAACTCTGGCCCTAAGAGTCTGAGTACTCTTCCACTCCTCTCGGGAGTGCTCTCCACCCGCAGCTCTCCTTCTCGGCGATCTCCCTTTCGAAAATCGGGAAATCGTGCTTCGGGAGTTCGCGGTTCACGCGAGCACGATTCACATGTAGCTCCAAACCCCGAACCCCGACGGTCAACGGGTCAACATTCCTTCCTTATCGAGGATTTCCCTATCGGGAAATCGGTGGTTGTGTTGTCACGCGTCTCATGCAACACAAAACCCCGAACCTTGAACTCCGACAGCACGCCACCTGTCCTCCAGTGAGTCTCGTGGTCCCACACTGCCACGTCAACCTCGGGATTTCACGGATCGCGAATCCACGATGCTAGAGTTCCCTTAGGTTGAAAACCCCAAACGTCGATCCCGCAAGACTCCGGATTTGTGCCACCTGTCCCTCCAACGATCGACGGCTCCCACTAAATCGGGAAATCGCGACTCGCGATTTCGACGTGCATGTAATCCTTGCACTCGCCAACTCTGATATGCCGATATGCGATGTCGCATGGGTTCTCTCGAGCACCTGCGAGTTAACCCCCTCGCAACTCCTCTGCGATCTGAGGGTATGCGGGATTTCGCGATTTTCCTCCACAATTTTAAGTCGTCGATTCTCTTCCTCTTGAAGAGTTCTCCGCTCCACCGGATTCGTCTTGTGCGACTGAAACAAAGAGGTTATCCCTCCTGATCTTTTCCCAACTCGCACTTCTCCAGAGTGTTTGCACACACTCCCTGTGCTCAACCTTCAACTACTCTCAATAGTACTTGAAGTCTTCCAGGTTCTGCGCCTCCCACTCACAACAACCCCGGCTTCTCTGTTCCCAGGCTTGCTACTGAGACTAAAATCCGACCTGCACTTCTCCTGCACGGCTCGAATAACCCAACACAATTCTGGTCGACGAGAATAAGAGCTTCACTATTGAACCTCTTCAATGCACTCTATGCGGAAGAATTCGACTGCACTCTATGCAGGAATCTCCTAGTTCAAACAGTGAAACAATCTGGAACTTATTCTCTCATTCTCTCAGGTTATGAACCTGATATGCAATCACATATGCAGCATATAAAATATAGGCATAAAAAGAAGCAAGTATGAAAAAGCATAATATCAACAACACAAAGAGACCAAACATATCCATGGAATTGAATCAAAGCTTTTCTCTATTAATTCAATATCTGTACATGGGGCTTCTTCACAAACTCTCTGCTCTGCTCTCTTCTTGCTAATGCTGAATAATCCAGAATGAAATACAATGTACAAAGGAGGGTGCCTATATTCCGTTTTCCCTCTTGAAAGCTAAAACTATCTAATCTACAGTTAATCCCTATCTAACAGCATTAAAACTATTAAATGCCTTCTTATCTATATTACAATACAAGTGCGCTTCATATGAATGAAAGCATTCAAATGGCGGTGCAACAATCTTCAAAGCAAATTCAAAAATGTATGTGCTGGCACTGTCCAGCTGTATGTCCTTTACTCCACACACTGGCTCGCTTGATGAAGTGTAGATGCTCCTGCATCAGAACACCCCTTTGATTTATTATTCTTCTGCGCTCGCTCAGATTTCTTATCAGATTGATTACCAGTCTACCTAATAATATATTCAGTTGCCTACATGAGTAGCTGGATGTTGATAAACATCCAAGTCATATCTTCCTATGTGTGCGAATGTTTCTCTTCTGAACCAGGAATTGGTTTGGGGTATGTTCTTGATATCTTCTATGAAAATACTTCTTACTCGTACTGGCCAAGTCTTTGTGCTAACTCAGAGTTTAATCAGAGGCTATGAAAAGACTAGATATAAGTCAACCCAGGTGACGAGATTTATCCTTATGCCCATGCTCATGGCTTAACTGCTTCCCTTTTCTTTTGCTAAATCACTGAAACTCAACACTCGATAATGAATTCCATTGATGGTTGGGGTCCATAAGTCTCGAACTGATACGGGATCTTTTCATCGAAGTGACTTATAAAGAATTGTATTAAATGAGCATAAATTAAAGTGCACCATTAAAGAAGGAAAACCTCAATAATGAAGCGACATAAGAATCAAATCTAAACAAAAAACTTGATAATGGAGTTCGTCCCTGGTGGACTACGTCTCCGGGTCCTTCTCTCAAATGGGTAGGCCTTTTTATTAACTCAGTAAAAGAATTTGGCAAAATACATAAGTAAACCTCATTCTAGAATTAAGCTACAGAATCTTTACTCAGATCAGAAAACAGACATCACCATTGAATTCGTGGTGTTGAATTACCAAAAAATGATTGTCTCCACACCTCAATCCGACTCTAGCACTCCCAGGCCCAAGAGAAATTGTGTCTCAATTTTTGTGCCCTGCAACCTATAATTAATGCCAATAAAATGCCTCGTAAACCATGTCGTCCATATCGTTGTGTGCCTCTCCCCGTGCACTCGCGGATTCAAAATTTAAATAAAAATTGTGGGCATTGTAAACAATGGGGTTGTTTGGTCGAGTGGTTGGTGGAGCTATAGTTAAGGCGTAATAATGGGGGAGGTCTCGGGGTCGAACCCACGGGCCTCCCCTTTTGGGTGTTTGTTATAACTTATATGCAATAAATATATGGTGGTGGTTCCGCCAACTTGGAGGTAGTTTGGATATATCCGTTGGGCGCCAGATCTGGCAGGGTTCCACCATATTTCGCATACCTGCCCATTTTTTTTATTTTTGGAATTTGGTTCTCAGGCCCTCATTGGGAATTTTCCCACAACCACGTGGCAGCCCATGACTGGGCCACGGAAACCAACCATTGGGCCACACCAACCACCTTCACAGTCACCTACCACATCAACGTACAGTATACCACCTCAATTGCCACATCATCTTGTCACGTCATCCTACCACATCACCGTATGGTCTTCCACGTGGTTTTACAAACTGCCATGTGGTGCTTTTTCATTGGTCCACGGATCGACCCAAAAAAGCCAAAAATGAGTGACACGTGGCAGCCTTTGGTTCTTCCACGTCACTATGTTGATGTCATCATGACATGTGTCACCTCCTGCGTGTGTCACGTACATTGTAAGGATGTTGACGTCATTTTTATTAATGCTGACGTCAGAAGTACGGATGTTGACTCATCCCCTGCTTACTGGGCTAGGTTGACCAAATTTTGACCGCGAATATCTTTCAATCTGTAACTCCATTTGACAATTCGTTTACATCGTTGGAAATCTTGCGACGTGCTCTTCACGAAGATGCCACTTTCACTGAGTTTTGAGGACTTCGAATTTTTTACCTTTCTTTGTTTGTTGAGGCCAGTCTGAGCTTCCTGAGTTGCTTCTGCGAATTTTGAGTTGTCCTTAGTCTTCTCTGGATCCTTTTTGGATCACGCCTTCCCACTGAGAGATTTTTGGACCACCAAAATCTTTCATCAATCAATAGATAAGTGAGGGAAGAATTCCCTCACCTTACCCTTCTTAATCCACTTTGCTTTGCTTGGATGTGTGCCTTTTAAGCCTACTCAAAGATAATCAACATCACCCCTACGTGAAGTCCTCGTCCTTCTGTCCAGGATGATATCTTCCTTTAACTCATCCAAGTACTCAGGAGAAAACTCATCAATTGAAGGTATTGAAACTTACTCATCATGATCCATGATCATGGGAGGCTCAAAAAGTTTCAAGTTCTCTACATAAGGTGGAAGATCTAGACAAAAAGCATCGGTAACACTTTTCTCCAAAATAGTGAAGGGTCCATAATGAATGGACTTGAGTTTCTTGCCTTCACCCTTCAATCTCTCCTTGTTTATGTGAAGCCATACCTAGTCTCCAACCTGGATTTGATGATCAACCCTGTGTTTGTCATGCTGAGATTTATAATGTGCTTGACTTTTCTCCAACTGTTCCCTGACTGCGTGGTGTACCTGTTGGATCCTCTGGATGAACTTGTGGGCTTTGTCTTCATTTATTTCTTCATTTGAATCGGCATATCTCCCATAAATCAAGTCCAAGGGAACTTTAGGTAGGTACCCAAAACATGTCTCAAAAGGCGAACAGTGAGTGGAGGAATGTAAGGCTCGGTTGTAAGCATGTTTTACATAGGGTATCTTTTCATCCCATACTTTTGGATGCTTGTTGCAGTAGCCTCGAAGCAAAAGTACCACTTTCTGGTTAACAATCTATGTTTGTTTGTCAGTCTGTTGATGTAAAGCAGTGCTCATCTTCATCTTGGTGTCCATCATTCTCCACAAGCTTGTCTAAAAATCCCCAAGGAATCGAGTATCTCAATCCAAGATAATGGATGTGGGTAACCCAAAGTGAACCCAAACATACTAAAAGAAGAGATTAGCAGTCTTCTCAGCATTGATATGATTTTTACATGTCATTAAGATACACATCTTGCTACACCTATCCACTACAACATACAAATAGTCATGGCCCCTTTTCGACATTGGTAAACCCCCTACAAAATCCATGGAGATACTTTCCCATGGATGGGATGGAATGGGTAGTGGTGAGTATAGCCGAAGTTTTCTATTAGTGGGCTTACAAGTAGAACACATCACACACCCCTTTACATATTTAGTTACAATTTCTTTCATTTGAGGCCAGCAACAAAACCTCTACAAATGAGCCATAGTTTTTCCTACCCCAAAATGCCCAAACAAAAGAGAAGTGTGAGATTCTTGTATTACATGGACTCGTTCACTTGTAGGAATACATAGCTTTCCAATATGGTAGAGTAGTTTTCCCTGTAGAAAATAGTTCTCTACCTGTGCACCATAGGTTAGCTTCTCATATACTTATTTAAAATCTTCATCAATGGCATATTGTTCCACATAGCTATCATGAGATAAAGAAGTATTCTTCAAAATAATAGAAGCAGCAATAGGAGGTCTAGAAAGCATATCAGCTACCTTGTTACTTGTACCCTTTTTGTACTTGATTACCAAACAAAATTGTTGTAGGAAACCCATCTATCTGTAATGTCAAGATTGTTGCAGTTTGGTTTGTTCTTGGAGATACTGTAAGGGTTGGTTATATGTATGTATGATTGTTTCCTTCCCTAAAAAGTAGTGCTTCCATTTCTTTATGCTTTGAACTAATGCATACAACTCTAGTTACCAATAACTTGGTTAAAAGTTTCGGAGTGGTAACATATAGGTTTACGATATTGCATCAATACTACACCCATGGTATATCCACTGGCATTTGTCTCGATATCGAAGGGCTATTGAAGATTCAGTAGTGCTAATACTAGTGCAGTACTGATATTTTCCTTCAAAGTGTTGAAAGCTTTTTGTTTCTTTCCTCCCCACTGAAAAGTGTTCTTCACATTGGTTAAGGCATGCAAAGGAGCTGTTATAAAGGAGAAGTTTGAAATGAACCTCCTCCAATACTGGACTGCAACTAAGAAGCCCCATATCTCAGTTACACTTTTGGGCTCAGGCCAATTTACAATTACATCAATCTTGGAAGGATCAATTTTTAATTGTCCCCCTCCTACAATATGACCTAAGTACACAAGTGCAGTATTGCCAAATTCACATTTGCACAATTTTACATACAACTTTTCACTTTGCAAAGTATCCAATACTTTCTTTACATGCCTCACATGTTCATCCCAAGTCCCACTAAAAATAAGAATGCCGTCTAAATATACAATCATAAAATCACCTAGAAAAGGCCTGAACACATCATTCATCACATGCATGAAGGTTGTCGGAGCATTACAAATCACAAACGGCATAACTAACCACTCAAACAATCCTTGTTTGGTTTTAAAGGCATTTTTCCATGCATCATTTCCTGCAACCCTGATCTGATGGTATCCACTATGCAAATCCAACTTAGTGAAATAAACAACATTCTTTAACTGATCAAGTAAATCATCTATACGAGGAAGAGGGTACTGATTTTTCACTGTGATTTTATTTAAGGCTCGGTAATCGACACACATTTTCCATGTGCTATATTTCTTTGACACCATCACGATCAGAGAACCACAAGGAGATGAGTTGGGTCTGATGACCCCTTGATCCAATAAACGTTGTACCTGCTTCTTGATCTTTGTCATCTCTACAACTGACATCCTGCACATGCCCACATTAGGAAGAGGAGAATATTGTTGAAGATGTATTTCATGTTGGATTTCCCTCTTAGGAGGTAATCCATCTGGTTCCTGGAAAATATCATCATACTTAGAAACAATATCAATTAATTTTTTCTTATGAGAAGGATCACATCCTTGGAAAGCGTCGGATGTTCAGACATCTTTCTCACTTACAACCATGAGTACATATCTCTTATTAGTGTTTATGAGTCTCTTACTAACAAGTGTTGTGTTTACCCTCATGTTGTGTGCTCTAACAATATATTCCACTCCCCTCTTAGTAAGGTGGTATTTGTTCTCATGATGAAAGATGATCATTTTCTATCATAAAGATAAGGACTCCCCAACACTATGCCACATATATCAAGTGATACAACATCCAAATCCACTTCATCAATCAACTTTGAAGCAATAGCAAATCTGACCCTACATTGTTTGGTGACATTAAGTTTTTCTTTATCACATACCCAACCAAGAGGATAAGGCTTTGGATGTGGTTTCATTTCAAGACCCATSTTTTTGACAAGTGCCTCATATATCAAGTTTACTTGGGAACCCAGATCAAATAATGTATCTATCTTAGTGTGTTTAGATACAACTCTTATATGAAATAATTCATTCCTCTTCCATTCATCATCATGAGATTCATTATTGGAATTTGAACTAGCATGAAGGGGATCTTTACCTTGTACTCCAACCGTTGTGATCTTTCCTTCGTCTCCTAAATCGGAACCAAGATCTTGTTGCACTATAGCAACAGTTTTTGTCTTCCCCTTTCCACCGAACTGTTTCAGTCTCTTCTCTGGATGTAGCTTCCAACAGTGTTCATCATCGTGACCACTTTTCTTGCAATGAGTGCAAGATGGTTTTCCTTCTTCTCTCCTTGTTGTGGCGGTCTTCTTGTCCTTACTTTTAAACTTCTTAAATGTCTTATGTTGAAGATTGGAAGGTTTCTTTGTGGGATCTTCTTGAACATGCTTTCCCCTATTCTCATGGTGAGTGGCTTGCACACAAACTTCGTCAAGACTGGTGGGGTTAAACAATAGCAAAGTATGATGAATATAACTGTGAAGTGAGCCAATATACTTCATTAAAGTTTCATAAGAATCCAAAGGAATTTTTAATGCAAGATCTTTATTCCTAAATTCTTCTGTGAAACTTTTTACAGTTTGACCTTTACTTTGTTTTAAAGTTTTCCATTCCATCATTGCTTTATGTAAATAACCCAATGGATAAAATTGTTTCCTTATCGTTGATTTAAATTCCGACCATGAGTAAAGAAGATTACCACAATTACTTATGTCTCGAAGTTTTCTCTCCCACCATACGAGAGCAGTGCCTTCCAACCGAAGAGAATCCAGTTACACTTTAACTTCATCTTCATCAATCTATTGAAAACAGAAATATACTTCAACCTGTCGGATCCAATTATCTAGATTTTTAGGATTAGCATCTCCATTAAACATAGGTAAAGAAAATTTTACATCAAACTTTAGTAATGGTTTCTTAAAAGAGTCTTTATGGCTAGAATGATGAGAATGCTCAGAGGAAGAAGAACTAGAACTTGATGGTGAAGATGGAGGCTCAGGAAGGTCTCCTCTAGCCCCTTGATTTATCGAAGCATCATCATCAGCTTGTGCTTCCTTTTTCTTCCCTTTATTCTGCATCATCTTATTGTAGTCTCCATACATTCGTTCGACCATTTCTGACATGCGATAAAAGACCATATGGAATTTTTTCTCATGTTCATCACGCTTGTCCACTTTTGCCATTTCTTCCTTCAGGATGCACGACCAACTTCGGGATTGAAAGTATTAAGATTTCCTTCACCTTGTTTATGCTTGGCTCTAGTAAGAATTCACACTCAACAATTCACATCAAAGATGGTTGCTTTGATACCAACATGATCCAAGATATTTTCATCGAAGTGACTTATAAAGAATTGTATTAAATGAGCATAAATTAAAGTGCACCATTAAAGAAGGAAAAGCTCAATAATGAAGAGACATAAGCATCAAATCTTAACACAAAACTTGATAACGGATTTCGTCCCTAGTGGACTACATCTCTGGGTCCTGATCTCATATGGGTAGGCCTTTTTATTAACTCAGCAAAAGAATTTGGCAAAATGCATAAGTATACCTCATTCTGGAATTAAACTATAGAATTTTTTCTTAGATCAGAAAACAGACAGCACCATTGAATTCGTGGTGTCAAATTACCCAAAAATTATTGTCTCCACGCCTCAATCAGACTCTGGAACTCCGAGGCCCAAGAGAAATTTTGTCTCAATTTCTGTGCCCTGTAATCTACAATTAATTCCAAGAAAATGTTTGTAAACCATGCCGGTCATACCATCGCGTGCCTCTCCCCATACACTGGTGGATTCAAAATTTAAATAAAAAATGTGGGCGTTGTAAACAATTGGGTCGTTTGTCTGAGTGGTTGGCAAAGCTATAGTTAAGGTGTAACAATGGGGGAGGTCCCAGGGTCGAGCCCACGGGCCTCCCCTTTTGGGTGTTTGTTATGACTTATATGCAATATATATATGGTGGTGGTTCCGCCAACTTGGAGGTAGTTTGGATATATCCGTTGGGCACCAGATCTGGCAGGGTTTCGCCAGATTTGGTAGACCCGCCCCTTTTTCTATTTTTGGAATTTGGTTCTCGGGCCCTCATTAGGCATTTTCCCACTGCCATGTGGAAACCCATGACTCGACCATGTGGCATCCAACCATTGGGCCATGCCAACCACCAGTAGAGTCACATGCCATGTTAGCATATGTTCTTCCACCTCAGCTGCCACGTCACTGAATGGTTTTCCACGTGGTTGTATGGACTACCACTTGGCTCTTTTTCATTGGTCCACGGATCGACCCAAAAAATCCAAAAATGAGTGACATGTGGCAGCCTCTAGTGTTTCCATGTCATCATGCTAACATCAGCATGACATGTGTCTCCTTCTGTGTGTGCCACGTACACTGTATGGATGTTGATGTCATCTGTATTGATGATGACATCATCAGTACGGATGCTAACTCATCCCCTGCTAACTGGGCTAGGTTGACCAAACTTTGACTGTGAATATATTTTGATCCGTAACTCTGTTTGATGAGTCGTTTATGCTATTGGAAATCTTGTGACCCTCTCTTCACGATGATGCCACTTTCACTGAGTTTTGATGACTTTGAATTTTTTCCCTTTCTCTGTCTGTTGAGGCCATTCTGAGCTCCTTGAGTTGCTTCTGCGAATACTGAGTTGTCCTTAGTCTTCTCTGGATCCTTTTTGGATCACGAACACTTGGAGCATATGTTGAAACATGATGAATCAGAACAATTGTATTAGCATTTTGGATCTGAAAATAATCGCCATGCCTCAAATCTATAGCCACTTTATAAAAATATGGTTTAACCTTTCGCTATAGTGTGAAACATGACCTTCACAAACCCTTAAGCAAAGAAGATTTGGCCTTGAACATGTCCTTTAACCCTTATGTCCCTACTAAGCCATTAGGTTTCCATCTAGGGCTTGACCCGACAAAACAACTTTCTCCAACATGCATTCGTTGATTGGTAAGATTCTTTGGTGAGATATATGGGAATGTTGAGATTGGGGAGAAGCAGAAGGAGATTAGTTAAGGAGGCGTATATCAGCCAATCTCAAAATGTTGTAATGGATATTAGTTAAGCGCAATATATTGTCTCAACTCAGAATACATTGTCTTTATTTCTTCCTTGCTTGTGCCAAACGAAAAACCCAGAACATTGTACTAACGAACCAGTCTTCATATTTAGCTAGCATTGTCCGATTGAATTTCAAGGTTGAGGATGGTTTATTTTCGTCTTCAATTTCACTATGCTCACCCTTCTCCAGAACATCAAGCTAGAAATAAAACATATTTACACATCACTTCTGATATCTATAGGTGACATCCCCCTTCCCTGATTGACAAAACGTTAGGTTAGCAAGATGGTCTCAAGTATATTATGCAGCTACGTTGATTAGAAACAGCTAACACGAGTTGGTGAATTCATAAGTGTAAGCATATCGGGGTTTATGGGAGGCAAGCGGTGGGCATATTTAGTTTTGATTTGTATTTAATTAAACTAAGAACACAAAATACTTGACACATGCACCCATGGGAGATATGGGACCCTTTATGCATGTATTACACATACCTCTAGATAATTCCAGGGGGAGGTGCCCAGGAGATGGAAAATCACTTGTCCTTTGTTTGCACGATGGAGAATGATGAGTGTTGCATACACTGAGTGATTTTTCTTTGTTCTTGTTTTCCACCAAGAATGGTGGATTTTGACTCTCTAGTCCAGATTATGTGATGTTGATATTCATGGAACAAGACGTAATTGTTCTCGATTCCGTGAAAATATTGGACCAGAGCAGTTGAAAGGATAGATTCTTGAGGTACGTTATGTATCTTACCTTGAATCGCATTTGACTACCTTTGGACTCTGAAATGAAAATTTTGGCAGAAATTCTTTAAAATGGATTTTTTATAGTTTTCCCTGTTTGAGGGGTGGGATGTTTTCGACCTCTTCGACGATGGGTAAAAATGGGCTTGAGGGTAAAAAAAAAATTGACCCCTATATATTGGGATCTAATATGCATCTCATTCTAAGTTTGTAGCATGGGTCATATTGGGGATCCCAGCCTCCCTCTTGTCTCTTAAACTACAATAGTTTCTTTTGCTGGTGCTGGGTAAACTGGAACCGAATCAATAGTTGGTAGTGCTTCCCTGAATAATCTTATGTTGTTCGTTGCAAGCCGTGGAAAGTTGAAACATTTACATAACACTGGGGTTTTGGCTTTTGACAGTAGATGCTGACATATCCAGATGTTGTTCCAAATCTAGCTTGGAAGGAATTTGGGCAAATTGAATGCTTACTCAAATTTCGTATAGAAAAACTCAATTTGGCCAAATTCTGCTCTTATGGTTTGTTTTTCGCAGATCGGAGAACCACCGTAAATGTTGTTGATTATCACAAACCATCATGACCATTAAGTCGGGTTGGGTGGTGACATGCCCTTATAAAAAGATAAAAAGTTAAGTAAAAAAGTTTATAGAAGCACATGTATCTTGATAGGTGGTTAGTGGTCAGCATTTCGCTGAAGGAAGCGTAGTAAATTTTCATTTAGAACTCAATCTCCATGGAAGAAGTTTAGAAGTATTATGTTGATTCTATATGACATCATTTTTTATCATTACGGAAAACGTTGCGGTTATGTTATAAGAAATTCTTAACTTTTATTGTATATAAGTTTATTGTTGATATGAATACCATTTTGAAAGCTAAAATGTGTTTAATAGTACTATGTGGCAGGATTACAAGAAGGAGCGACCTTCTCAAGAGCTTGTGGCAAAGTACTTGCATGGAGTTGTTTGGAAAGTTTGTCACATTTACAGAGGTAAGTAGCCATTGCAATGCATGCCAATTTTGAATTGTGTTATGCATGTCATTTTAGATTTTATCTTTTTAAATAATGAAGTGATATGAAATATTATACCATGATAATCTACATGGTCATCATAAGTTGTCAATATAATTATAGTGTTCCATTTGCAACTAATTTGCATGTCAGCCACACCGACATTTTTTGACTACTAGATGGAGTGTTTTTTTTCAGTCACAAANTGATATGAAATATTATACCATGATAATCTACATGGTCATCGTAAGTTGTCAATATAATTATAGTGTTCCATTTGCAACTAATTTGCATGTCAGCCACACCGACATTTTTTGACTACTAGATGGAGTGTTTTTTTTCAGTCACAAAAGGCTTGTGTCTGGAGATGCCATTCTCTTTTTGAGGTGTGCAAATGTCTTGAGAAATTTGCAAGTATTTCTCAATGAAACATGTACCCTATTTGAACACTATTGTGTAAAGCGCATTTTCCTTGTGCATATAAAGGTCTGATTTTGTTGCCATGAACATGGATGAAAATGGAGAATTAAGGTTAGGAATACGAAGAGCTACACGGCAACAATGTGCCATTCCTTCTTCAGTGCTTTCTAGCCAAAGTATGCATC
The DNA here is from genome assembly GCA_032191745.1 of Picea mariana. NCBI lineage: Eukaryota > Viridiplantae > Streptophyta > Pinopsida > Pinales > Pinaceae > Picea > Picea mariana. Next base: position 547,146 of record JASDQU010103651.1, read on the forward strand.
TGGGTTTGCTTGTTGTTGCAGCTCATGCAGTTGCCACAAAGATCATGTTTCATATTTTTTATAATCCAAGGTATACTTTATAACTAATGGGGGGTCTTTGTATTGGGGTCTAGGATTGATATAACAACTGGCTGGGTAATATGTTGACTAAGTAGAACTAGCGTTAAATAGATATGGTAGTTGAGTAAAGTCTGATCAAAATGTGCATATTTAGTTTTTTAGGGTCACCAAAGGAAGATTAAGTTGTTATTTGCATGCCCAATTCTAATTGGGACATATCAGTGCAATATCACTTGTTAAAATGAGTAAATTGGGAAATGCAATGGCCATTACGGTATTTGTCGAATAGGTATCTTTATTAAAAATTCAAATGTTACTCATACATTTCTTCCCAGTACTACTTCGTCATTTACTTTTAAATATTGCAGTTTCTTCCCAGTACTATTTCATCATTTACATTAAGATATTTTAAACTAGGATTGGAAAATGTGAAATGCAATGGCCATTATGGTATTCATCGAATAGGTATTTGTATTAAAAATTAAAATGTTACTCATACATTTCTTCCCATTACTACTTCGTTATTTACTTTTAAATATTGCAGTTTCTTCCCAGTAGTACTTCATCATTTACTTTGAGATATTTTAAACTAGGATTGGAAAATGTATTTCCTAAGAAACCTTAATCAATTTTGATGTAAATGCATTTATTAAAATTGATGTGAATCAAGAGGGGACCTTCAGAGTCACCATCATTTTCTCTATGCATTTTATAGCTTTGAAATTGCATAGTAATATTTTCAATTTCATTGTTGACAGTGACATCACCACTACAATAGCACATGTTCATATTAATGATCGTGTTCCATTACTTTGTTCTATGTCTAAGTTAATTAATTAATTTATTGACCTTTTCAACCTCACCCAACCTCACCTATAAATTTGATATCAATATCTTCTATTTTTGAAACTAGAGCTGCATGGCAGCTTATACCTGCCGCTATGCAGGGATAATAAATTGCCAACACAAGTTCATTTTCCGAGATGTGCCAAGTGCCAGCACAGCAAAATTGTAATTAATTTGATGTGAATTATTTAATTCTATGTCAGGAGCTTTCAATGAGATGTTTAAAAAATGGTTCCAAATGTCATTATAAGTGAAGGTGAAATGAAAAAATTCGAACCAGGGGAGCGGGAAAATGGTGACCTTTCGAACCAGGCGATCCAGGAGACGCTTCTTCCTCCTCCCTAAGCTTTACAACAATCTGTCCTATAATGGTTGTAACACTCGGACCTTTTAGTTATTTCTGTATTGACTGTATACATTTTGACAGGCAAGCTATTATCTCCGGCGTTTTGTCTTTAGTCCCGTTTTTAGCAGTGTATGTTCTACTGGTCCCTGCTTTGTCTAGACTGTTTACAACTTTTCTGGCAAGCTCTTCTCTCCGCGTTGTTTGTCTTTAGCACCGTTTATTGAAGCGGAAGATTTACTGGTCCCTGCATTGTCAAGCCAAGGTGCCACAAATCTACTGTCCTGGTCAGCCTATTCATTGTTTTTCCCACTATCTCGACCCGGCTGCCTGCCTACCCCACTTTCGTTTGGCTCGTGACCCTCCTTTTCAGTCTGTCCCTTGTTCCCTTTGACAGTATTTATCCCCCGAGGTTTAAAAGACAGTCTGGCTAGTAGAAGGTAACAACCTGCCTTCCTTTGTCTTCTAGCTCCGAACGCGACTGCACATCCTCATCATTGCACTAGTCCGTGACTTCCTTGCCATTTCGCCCTTTCTACTTTTCCCTTTCACCTTTTTAACCTGCAGACTGACTCCCTCCTCGTCCTGTGGGCCGGGGGCGGCTCCCTAGCCACTTATTTAATGGATTCCCTTTCCAACATTCTCATGCAACCAACTGATGAACTCTTGTGGAAACAGGAGGGACTTTTTGATATAGCTGACTCCCTCGAAAAAAGGTGCCCTCACATTCCCTCCGTTACCCTCCCATTTTGTCCTTATCAGACCTCAGTAACCCCAACTGTTGCAGACCTTTCTCCTCTGACAAGCACTCCTGCCTTGAATCCTTCCCTTTTGGTCACAGACAGACCTTCCCTTACCGGTACAAATAACACTCACATTTCGGTTTCACCCAGAGCCCCTTCCTTTACACAGCATGAGGCACCCAAGGGTCGAAAGTTGTGGAAATCAAACAAAAAAACCAAGAGACTAGTGCTGGGCGATGATGTGGGACTTGAAAACCTCTGCAAAATGTCTGTCTGTGCTCTTGTGGGACGTATCTCATACAAAAGCTTAACCCCACAGCCTCTGGAGGACTGGATGAAAACTAACTGGCTCCCTCTCTTAGGGTACTGCCCTGAAGTCTCTTATCTCAAAAAAGGCTGGCTCAGCTTCTTATGCAGAGATCCTGATGATGCTACACTACTGTTATCGTCCTTCTAGGTCTTTGGGGGAAGTAGCCTCATGCTTAAGCGCTGGCGAATGGCTTTTAACCCGGAATCTGACTACTTCCAGCTTAGACATATCTGGGTGTTGCTCCCGGGTTTACCCCTCCACTTCTGGACTGAAGAGGCCTTAAAAGCTATTGGTAACACACTTGGCAGATTCATTGCTCTTGACAGTGCTTCACTTACCGGCTCTTCCAGGAAATTGGGCAAAGTTTTAGTTGCGATGGATATTTCAGGTGGACTACCTGAGAACTTGGTGATCGACTGGAGGGGGCGGAAGACCATACAGACACTGGACTACCTCGGGCTTCCATTTCGCTGCAACAGGTGTCGTCAAACTGGTCATCTACGCAAAACTTGCCCTGGTAAGATCTTGACTTCATTATCTGAGGACGAGGAACTTCATCTCAATCCTCCTGAATGCATGGCTGTGGACCCTTCTCTTGATTTCGTTTTTATCTCCCCAAACCCCCCATCCCCTCTCCTGCCTGGTCAAACTGAACCACTCTCAACAAAGCTCTACCATCTGTGCCCTTCACTATATAGATCTCTCACGGCACCCGAAAAGGAGATCATCAATAGTTACTCCTGGCTCTCCCCTCCCACACCTGATAGTCCTCCCTCAGTTTTCGAGCAAACTCCGAACCACGCTTCTAAACCTCCCTCATTTAACAACTCCCCACACTCGGCCATCGATCCTTCCTCCCTGCCGACCCCTATACACACTGTACAACCACTCCTCACCCCTTTACCTACTGTCCAACCTTCATCTCCCGCCCCTACCACTGATCCGATCGACCTCCCTAATGATGCTCCAGGCCTCAGTCAGCCTTTAGAAAGAGAAGGGTCATTGCTGGCGGAGTTGAGCTCCTTACCCACCCATCGTTTCATCCCGGATCCATCTACACAGCTCCCTATTTTCCGGGGGAAAGAAATTATCCCTGTCTCTGTTGATGCTGGACCCTCTTCCTCCAAACGCCCAGATGAAGACAAAAATAAGTATGCWTGRACGCGTGGATTGAGCKTTGATCTCTCTCCGCTCCAAACAAGAAGTACCAGAAAGAAGAGAGAAGCCCAAWTTTCWCAGCAATCTGAACCCTTTACCCCTGCCCCTGATGGTAAGCCCCTTAGAGCAMTAAAGGCTTTAGCACGCACCAAATAATGCTAGTCCTCTCCTTAAACTTGCGTGGGACCGGAGGCATCCCCAAGAATGCAGCCTTCCGTAATCTCTTAGAGCGTACTTCACYTGACTTAATCTTCCTCCAGGAAACACTATCTTCTGATCAGCAAGCCAGAGTCTTTTTGCACTCTTTTCGTCCAGCATGGGTCTCGGTGGCTATAAGMTCGCTTGGTAACTCTGGTGGCTTACTTGCTGCCTGGGACCCGGGTTACTTTGATTTGGCTCCTTTCCAGACCTGTGGAGGTATTTTKCTCCTAGGTCGTTGTCTAGCTACAAATCAAAATCTTGCATTCCTTAACATTTACGGCCCTTGCAAAGACAGAGTTCAGTTTTGGACACAGCTCGCTTCCAGTGGCATCCTGGACTTACCCAATCTCATTTTAGGAGGCGATTTAAACATTACTCTCAATGCAGATGAACACTGGGGCGGGAACCCGTTGCCTGGCTCTGAAGCGTCCTTCTACAATGACTTATTCTCGTCCAAAAACCTCATTGACGTATTGCCACTCAAAATTTTACCTACTTGGCACAACGGGCGAACTGGAAGCGAGGCGATTGCTAGGCGCCTGGATCGTTTTTTATTATCTGACAGCTTTTTGACCTCCTCTGTCTTCCCGTCATCGTGGGTTGAGCATCCATTTTTATCAGACCATGCACCCGTGTTCCTCAAGCTTTGCATTCCTCTGAGGCATCATTCCTATCCATTTAAATTCAACCACCATTTGATTTCTTCAACTGATTATGCCGACCTGGTCCAAGCTGTATGGACGGACCCGTGTTTTCATTCTGAACCTAATCCATAGAGGCGATTGGTCTGGAATCTCAAGCTGCTTAAGGAACGTACTAAATCCTGGCAACACTGCAAAAAGGAACTGGAAGCGGCCCGTTTGATTCACCTGGAATCCGAGATCAAATCTATCATTGCTCTCTCATCTACATCGATCTTATCAGCTGAAGACTCGGCTACACTTAAAGCACTTGAAATAGGCAGAGACTATATACTATGCGAAGAGGAAAAACGCTGGCGGCTCTGTAGTCGAGCAACGTGGCTCAAGTGGGGCGATGCAAATTCAAAGTTTTTTCATAAGTTAGCTAGTTTCAACAGACACAGGAAGTCCATCTGGTCCATTCAAAACGACAGGGCTGAGATTCTCCGGGGGAAAGCAAATATTAAAGAAGAGGCAGTCGCACACTTTAAACTACTTTTTCAAGAAAACAGCGGTCTTAATCTTACCGATCAATTGACAACAGCTAGTCTCTACCCGAATCTGGTGTCACCAACAGAAGCTACAGACCTTTATAAACCGGTGACCCTACAGGAAATCAAATCTATTTTGACACAGTTCAAAAAGGAAAGAAGTCCAGGGCCCGATGGCTGGACGACTGAGTTTTTTTCACACTTTTTCGATCTTGTCGGACCAGATCTCCTCCAAATGGTGGAGGACACTTGTATCACTGGTAATATCATTAAAAGTCTCAATTCCACATTTCTGGTACTAATCCCCAAAGAAAATAATCCTGGCTCCTTCAGCGATTACAGACCCATTTCTTTATGTAATCTCATCTACAAACTGGTCTCTAAAGTGATCTCCAACCGATTGAAGCCTTTTCTGGCAAATCATCTCTCTACTGAACAACTTGGCTTTCTAAAAGGCAGAAAAATTCAAAACGCCATAGGAGTTGCTCACGAATGTATCCACTCCATCAAACAGAAGAACTTAAAGGCTTTACTTATGAAATTGGATCTAAAACAGGCATTTGACAGCGTAGATTGGGGCTACTTGCGGCTAGTTCTTCTCTCGGCGGGTCTTGGAGATAAGTTTACAGGCTGGATCCTTTCCTATGTTACTAGCGCACAGTTTGTTGTTATAATCAATGGGGAAGCCTTTAATTTCTTCAAAGGTGAGAGAGGGCTCCGTCAAGGATGCCCTCTTTCCCCTTACCTGTTCATCTTAATCATGGAGAGTCTCAGCATTATCCTCAAAAAATTCTGCTCAGAACACAATATTCATGGCATTAAGGTTTCCAGACTCAACAACATTCTACACCTCCTTTTCGTAGATGAAATTCTCCTAATGTCTCCAGCGAAGCTGTCTGATTGGCTTATTATCATGGATGCTCTATTTCTGTTCTGCGCTATCACAGGTCTGTCCATAAATGCCCACAAATCCACTGTGCATTATTGGGGTCTATCGGAGGCCGAGCTTCTGCCTTTCAAAATGTCCATACCCTTCTCATTTATCGATCTAACTGAGGGGTTTAAGTATCTGGGCTTTCGGCTGATACCGGGAGCATCTTCTTCTGCTGATTGGAGCTGGCTTGTGGCCATTTTTGAAAGGAGAATTGGCTTCTGGTGTAACAAGTGGCTCTCCTTGGGTGGCCGTCTTATTCTAGTCAAGTCGGTGCTGGAAGGTCTAGTTGTCTATTGGATGACGCTTGAACGGTTACCAAAGAAGATTTTTAAACTGCTGCGTAGGCTCTCCTTCAACTTCTTATGGAATGATCTGCCTGGGAAGCACCACTTTCACCTGTGTAGCTGGCAGTCCCTTTCCAGACCCCGGAAGGAGGGGGGATGGGGACTCAAGGACCTTCCC
>JASDQU010103651.1:563013-585611 GCA_032191745.1 Picea mariana
GGGCTTTAAATCACCTTCTGGTCTTAGGAGATTCAAGGATCATAATTGACTGGATCAACTACAGCTGCAATCTCCATTCTATTCACATCGAAGGTTGGATGCAAAGAGTGAGGGAGCTCTCCTCCTCATTCACAGACATTAAATTTCAGCACTTTTCCAGATCCTTTAACACTGAAGCGGATTCACTTTCCAAGAGGGCTCTAGGTGCTGAGACTGGAAGGCTTTATATTTATCACTGTGATGCTAGGAGAGACAGTATTATATCCACTTTCAACCTCTTTGAGTAATTTTGTTCTTTTCTCCAACCCACCAGTCCTTCGCTTGATTGCTACAGGCCTGTGTTTTTTTCATTCATTTGTTTCATAGTACAGGTGCGCCAATCTACAATCTGTGTGTCGATAGGCTGCCATCTGTACGGGTTCATCCTCTATCGTTTTTTGCTCATTGACAATGTGACTTCTCAGCTTATGCGATATGTATTTTTATAGTTGCTTCACTCTGTCCATCGTTGATTTGCCTTCAGCACTTGCTAGAAGCTGTCTCGGGTCAAAAGTCTATTCTTGATCTTTAACAGGATGCTGATCACCCGATCAGTGTGTTGTTCGATGGCTGGATTCATGATCCTTTGAATACTCTATGTCTGTGTGTTTCGACGCGCCATTGTAATCTGCTGATCATATTCAATGGTCGGATTCGTCCTCCTGTTTCAGCGCTGTATTTGACCTTTGTGCTCGTCATTGGCTGTCATTGTAAAAAAGTTTATACTTTTATAAATTTGAGAATAACTTTTTTCCTGGAAAAAAAAAGTGAAGGTGAATAAATATATAGCATGAAAAACTTTGTCAATTCCTAGGAGTAATGTGAAACTATGAAAAAGTTTCAAAATTTTTAGTTCAACTATCAAACTAATACACATTCAACAGTGAACCAAATGCTATATACTCTATACCATGCATGGCAGCGGGCAAATTTGTTGCTGTTGTTTTGTTTTAAGTGCAATTATTGTTAATCACGACGGATATATATATATATATATATATATATATTTGTTTTGTTTTAAGTGCTTTGACGGTTAATCACGACGGATATATATATTTGTGTAGATTCGATATCTCGAATTCGGAAAAGTTGTTCCAAGAACTCTCTGCAGAGGAACGAGAGTGTTTCGGATTTGATGTTAAGAATATCCAGTGGGAAAATTACATTGGAAATATTCATATTCCTGGACTTCGCCGATATGTTTTGAAAGGATGCGGTACAAGAAAATGCCTTACAGATATCTAGTGCCCGTAATTAAAGTGCCAACATTTAAGTCCAAGTAATCTAACCAGTACGCATGCCTCCACGTATGAAGTTTCATAGCCATAAGGAATTTTTTTAGATTTGCATATGCCAGTAATTTTGGCACTAATAAATGTAATATCCTTATTTATTGGCTGCATCAGTACTAATTCTGTAAGATGGGTCCCCAGCTTTTGATAGTATATATAAAATATAAGAAATATTTAGTAGAATAATATTGGGGGAAGTGAAGGCAGCAATAAGACTTCAAAGTTTTTGGCCAATAAAATATCAGATAAATGAGATTTAAAATTTAAAATAAATTATTATTTTTTAAAATTTTGGATAAAGAGATATATATTTTATGGTCAACAATGAACTAATAAAAAATCAAACCTAACTCAAAACTATATACCACGCCTATCAACAGGTATAATAAGCTATGCATTAATAAACATGTTGTCTTTGAAAATAAAATTATATTTTGCTTTTTTTAGATAGATCCAAATTTCACATAAATTAAAGATTTTATTTTTTTTTTCTTTTAATGAGCGAGCTTATCCATACATGGAAATAGATCACGGTCCTTTAATTTTGATTCCTTTGTGATGCAAACTGAGGTGTATGTGCAGCGAATAGATGGTTGTAGTCAAATAGGATCTAATACCAATTGAAGGGGATCAATTGTTGATTGTATAAAATTTATTTTGATTAATTAATAAGTGGTTTTTTTCAAGTTGTAGAAATCTCTTATTTATGCATATACTATTATAACACGTGTATTTTCACAAGAAGTTGACCCTTTATAATTGTTCATTAATTATGTGTCATATTTATATTCTATAATATATTATATCTCACCACAATATCAATATCAAATGGTAATATTCAATTGTTTGTGCAAATGACTATAATGATCTCTTATATATACCAATAATTAATTATGTGTCATATTTATATTCTATAATATATTATATCTCACCACAATATAATATCAACTGATAATATTCAATTGTTTGTGCAAATGACTATAATGATCTCTTATATATATCAATATCAATATCAAATGATAATATTCAATTGTTGGTACAAATGACTATAATGATCTCTTATATATATATCAATATCAATATCAAATGATAATATTCAATGGTTGGTACAAATGACTATAATGATCTCTTATATATACCAATAATTAATTATGTGTCATATTTATATTCTATAATATATTATATCTCACCACAATATCAATATCAATTGATAATATTCAATTGTTTGTGCAAATGACTATAATAATCTCTTATATATCAATATCAAATATCAACTGATAATATTCAATTGTTTGTGCAAATGATTATAATGATCTCTTATATATACCAATATCAATATCAAATGATAATATTCAATTGTTTGTGCAAATGACTATAATGATCTCTTATATATACCAATTTTCTCACGACTCATGTGGGCCTAGTTTGAAGCGACCAATTATTCACTTATATAAGCAATCCCTTATATTTTCTAAATGGTTAAGCTGAAGGCTCACTCTAATTTTTTTTTGGATTAATTGAACTCAATGTAGACACGTCAAGTTGTCTTAATCAAATGGGGATCTTAGTGCTAGCACTCGACCTTGGTCATTGATGTAGGAATTGCTTAGTGTAGTCACTAGAGTTTTGGCATAGGCAAAGAAATAGACTTAGGGTTTGGGAAAGTGGGGTAATCACAATGTTTTGTATATTATAATTAAAGATGATTATTATTAGTAATTACCTAGAAAGGTGAAAAAAGTACGTTGTAATAAGGTGATGAGGAAATGTTTTATTTTTAATTTAATTGGAGATTTGAGAAGTTAAAAAGTTAGTGATGAGCTATATTTTTTTACGAGGTAATTTCTAATTATTTTTATGACTAAGAATATGTTGCAATAAGGTGAAGAGGAAATGTTTTATTTTTAATTCAATTGGAGATTTGAGAAGTTAAAAAGTTAGTGATGAACTATATTTTTTTATGAGATAATCTCTAATTATTTTTATTACTAAGAATGTAGAAGAAAAACACTTTATGTTCAATGAAGCCACGATATTAGATGGGAAATTGTAGAGATGACAAAGCGAGCTTTATATAGATATATATTGCATAATGTTCTGGAGATAAACAACATTAAGGAAAATGCATTTGATTTGTCGGTGGTATGTAGGGAAACAATGTATAATATCTAATGTGGACAAGTCAAGAAATCAGGCAATGTTCAATATAAAACAAGAAAAAAGGGAAAAGGTTTGATACATAACCATGAGAAACCTCTTCAACTCATATTCAAGACCTAAAGCATATACCCTCATAAAATTAGATGGTGTATGTTTGTTGGAATAGTACAGAAAGGTTTGTATAGCATAAGTACATTCATATAGAAATCAATGTAAAAGAGTACATATGCGACGAGTATTGTGGAGTAGCATGGAAAAACAAAGGTAGCGGATTTGGGCTATCTTAATTTCCACCTTTTTTCTATTTTTCGGTGAGCATCATATGAGTAAGATATTTTAGATTCTAGAAGAGGTGTGGAGCATAGTGGAGTCAAGTGACCATGAGAAACCTCTTCAAGTCATGTCCAAGACCTAAAGCATATACCCTTTCACCGAACATGATATTAAAATATTGAAAGATAGATGGAATTTGTTTGTTGGAATATTATAGAAAAATTTGTATAACATATAAGTACAATCCTACATAAAGTGATGCATGAGTGTACATATGCAGTGAGTATTGTAAAGAAGAATGTTAGAATGCAAGCAATGGCTTTGGGTTCTCTTAATCTCCACCTTTTTTCTTTTTTTAGAGCATCGTATGAGTAAAATCTTGCATGTATGAATGCATTTCTTAGAAGAGGAAATTGCGAGATCGATCCACAAGAAAAACAATATACCGAATCTTGCATGTACATGACACATCAAACTTCACTCACGTAGCTACAAAATAGCATCAGACACCTCCGAATGGCGTAAAAAAGAAAATCAACATTATTGAAATAATAACAAACTCTCACGAGCTCCATAGTGAAACAAGGTATTGGACAATTCTTAAAATATCATGGGTCAAAAGAATTTGTCATCTTTATGACACTAAGAGGGTTGGAGATGATTGTCATCTCAATCTATCACTGTGATCATGGGATCGAGAGCTCCACTACCTCCTTAAACATGTTTGGATGAGGCTGTCATTCTAATGCACTATCCAGAAGCGCAGATTCAGCCGGACTTGATCACGTTGGTGGCTGGGCGATCATCGTCTTCATGTAATACGTCTCTTTAAGCTCTCTAGTATGGATTGTTTTGTCCTTTAAGGTGTTTTGTTAGACTGTTACAGCGCTGGCAAGCGTATGCTGTCCAAACTGTCTACAGTACTTCCGTGTAAATGATTTTATAGCAATATAAATTCGAGCAATTTTTTTTTGGAAAAAAAAGAGGATTGGAGATGAAACATTTTTAATCTTAAAATGTCATATATACACCTACATTAAATCTCAATTTAAAAATGTGTTATAATACTAACATTCCTAACCTTTTAACTTATCAAAATTATGATGATTTAAAAATGTTTATCTTAAAACTTTTCAAACATAAAATAAATCAAATATTTTTTTATCTTTTTAAAAATCTAATAAATCAATAAATATTTGTGATTATCATTATATTAAATGTTTATCCCTATTTATTAAGTGGCATTATCACTCTATTGAATGTTTATCCAGATTAAATGAACATTGTGGAATCGGTTGCAAATAATTAACTTTCCAAGAGAATAATTCTTTAACGTATATGTTCGTAGGAGTATTATGGCGGTCACCTTTATAAAGATTTATGAATCAAATTATAATAAGATTTATGACGGTTACCTTTATAAACATTTATGAGGCAAATTATAATAAGATAATGAAAGCTTTAAATTACTAATTTATTAATGCTCGGACTATTCCATCTTTTCAATAAATTTAGAAAAATATATTCGTCGTCATCATATACCATTAGAGACACATCAATTTATTTGGACTAATGGTTCAATAGAGGGGAAGTTTATATTTAAACATTTCAAAATAATGTAGTCAAACTACTTTCCAACTCAAAATAATTGAGCACAATATAATGGAATGGAATATGAAAGTCGTTTAAAAGGTCACAATTCAATTCTTTAATTATTCCTATGAATTTATAAATTTATGACTTCACAATTCATTAATTATAATTTTAATTATGTGTGAAAAAATATGTTTTATTAATAGCCGAGTATGTTTTAAATACCTTAATTAATTAATTTTAAGGGTTAGTTTAATTAATTAAATAATTTGTTTAAAAATTATAAATTTAAATATCTAATAAGTTTCTAATGTATATTAGTAATTATAGTGTTTAATAATTGAGCCTCCTCCCATCTTGATACTTTGAGGAAGAGTGGGTTCCTACTAGGTTTCCCTTGAAAATAACAAATTTGGTTAGAATGAATTGTTTAAGGCAAGATTTATCGAGAGATTTTCAAGTATGATCTATTTGATATTTGAGTGTCACTAAACTAAATTAACACCTACTATTATGATTAGGAATTAAGTTGTTCTCCATCTAAATATTCTAAAAAAGAGAAATCTCAATAAAAAAAAATATTTAACATATTATACATATAATTATATGATCATGTAAATGATTAATTGTCTCAGTAATAATGTAACCTCTATTATATTTTAATAATAATAATAATAATTAGTTTTTATCCTGATCTTTAACTATATTTTCAAGTTATAAATTTGTATATGTTGTTTTGATTTACAAAGTGTAATAGCAAATAATATCTATGTGTAATTTGATGGAAAAGGACTCTATAAGTTTTTTCAATTTATGTTAAATGGGTTATGAGAAAATTGCAATCTCATTATAAATATAGAGTCACACATAAGCATAGGTCAATCAATAAGTGATTGATATACCTACCTAAAATGTAAGGCAACAAGAGGTGAAGTGAGACATTTAGGAAATGAATATATTTTTATCTTTTTGTAAGTGAGTGTGAGTATCTATATTACTAAAAAAAGACTAATATACAAAAAGAGGAGCTCCCTAGTCTGCCAAGAAGGAAACCAGCCCAGGGGTTCCGGAGTTGTGTTCTTTGAGATAGCAGAGGGGTATGGCTGGACCGCCACATTGGGAAACTGGTCCAGTCCCATCATATCCAGTTTTTAACAAGCTAATCATAACAGACACAAAAAAAAAACACAAGACAACAGTTGCGACTGACCCAGTAACAATCACTGATCATTGGCTAACCCGACGCTAGTCTAGTATTATGAGATGTTTCTTTCCATATTTTGCCTTGTCCTTGCTCTCCTCCTTCTGGGCCTTCATGCAGGTCTTCCTGATCCAGGTTGGTGCTCCATTCCCATCAGTTGGTGTGATGTCCATATGATGGACATAGCATAATTATAAGTGGAATTGGGCAGCCATTCACTCCAGCTTCTCCTTCTGGTTCTTATGGTCCTCTACAATTTGTTTTGTACTAGCATCCAGGTTGCTGAGGCGGCTCAGGATCTCTTTTAGAAATTTTTTGTGGTCCTTGTTACCCTTCCGGCTTGCAGCTTTCTTTTCTATGCTCACTTTGCCTATTAACATCTTTGTCTGCCATACCATCTCTATCGTCTTATGGTAGATGGTTTCCCTGGACTGCGTGGTCCCTGGGTCCATTATCCAGTCTGCTTCCTAGCTAAGTTCCTCCCAAGCTTTGCCCTTGTGCTTGGCAGTGATTTCCTTCTCCCACCTAGTGATGGTCGCTTTTCCTTTCGGTTCGACCAGCACCTGGAAGGCACCCTTAGCGTCTCAGGCCGCTTGCTCCATCCTTGAAATCCTCCTATGGATTGTCGGATTTTCTTCCACCTGGGTGTTTCTTTTGATGTGTGTTTTCTTCATATGCACCATCTTGGCTGGCTTGTGGCGATTCTTTCCTTGAATTCTCCTCCTATTCCTATCGACCCAAGGGTTCCTCCTTTCCAGGCCCTTGTTTTTGTGGTGGCTCCTGTTGTTTCGCTTTTCCTGGCTACATCTATTTCTGGTGCTTCACCTCTTATGGAAATTCTCCTGCTGCGGACTCATCCTTACAATCATGGTCTGCCCATAGAGGTGGTCATTCCCATCCTTTTTCTCTGTCTCGGTATGTGTGACCATGACAATTCGTCTATTATCCATGCATTGGCCATTGACCCTTCTCATTGTGTAACCAACTGTGCTCTTCCCCGTACTTATGCTTGGGAGAGGTGTAACCATACTGGTGTGTGGTAACATCTTTTGTCCTACGTCACTTATGGCCTGCTGAGTCCCATTTGTACTTTCCCCTGCACTACCCCTGCACTTTTTCCTACCGATGTGACCTTGATGTCATACCCCCATCTGTTGTGTGGTTTGATCCTACATTGTCACTTGTGATCGGATGTTGGCCATGAAGATTCTGCCTAGATTCGTCGTGCCCGCCTATTGGTCTTGCACCGCTCCTCTCGATGTGACCATCTATCCTTAAGTTGTTGTCACGGTCTTTTGTCGCTAGTTGTATGCATTCTTTTCTGAATTGACCATTTGGGATGTTGCTCAAGGTGGTGTCTAACTCTAATCCCTCCTTGCTAACCCCTTTGTTAGTGTTTCTGTCCGCCAGGCCATTCGCTGACCTGCGTACCCAACACAACTCCATTGTGTTCATCTTTTGCAAATGCTCCTGGATTTTTTGCAGGGAGTGTGCCAAGCGCCAGTGTCTCTGAACTTTGCCCACTCTAGTGCCATTTTGGAGTCTCTTCACCGTGTTGATTACTAGAGTGGCGTCACCTTCCACGATAGTGTTTGTCATCCTTTCACGGTTTAGAATCTCGAGGCCGGTCTCCAGGGCTCCAAATTCCTCTACGTTGTTAGTTGAATTTCCCATGCTCCCAGCGTACATTTAGATTATGTTTCCGCCACTATCCCTGATAACCCTTCCCATTCCTATCATGCCTAGGTTTCCTTTTTCCACCCCATCAAAATTCAACTTGAGGGATCCTGCTGGAGGGGGATTCCAGTTGCACTCACCTATTTGGAGTTGTGGTGGTCGTCCTATTTGTGTACGGTTGTGCCCGTCTTTTAGGTGAAAATATTCTAGGACTCTAGAGTCCCGACCTGCGGGTTGCGCTTTCCCATTCTGGAAATTGCGTCTCTACACTGTTTCTCTTGTCACGGAGATTATTTTTTCTTTGATTTTCCCTTCCGCTAGGCTTTCACTCATAAAGATGCGTCAGTTCCTTTCTTTCCATATTGTCCATATGATCATCCCCAAAATGAGAGCCCAGCATAGGTTCACCTGTTTATTTTCCCTATAGCTCTCATTCCATTTGTTGATGGTTGCGCAGATGTTACCTCGAGTCCTATTGGACTGTCGAAAAATACTTGCCACCCAGTCCCAAATCTCTGTTGTGTAGGTACATTCATCAAGGAGATGATTCGTTGTTTCTTCCTTAGCTTGACAGAGGTGGCACCTTGACGGGCCTATGAAGCCCCTTTTCCTTAGGTTTTCCTAGGTTAGAATTCGTTGGTGAAGTACTAACCATTTGAAATTTTTTATTTTTCGCCACTGGGGGTTGCTCCAGAGCTTATCCCATAGTTGTGTTGGGTCTTCTTGGTCTTGGTCCACGATGTAATGTCAGGCTTCCTTCAAATTTAATTCCCCGCCATTTTTACGGCCCCATCTTAATTGGTCTTCTTCTTCCGAGACTGCAATTTTCCTTTTTCCCCAGTTCCTCCTCCATCTCTTTCGCGATTGTTGTGGTCTGATCTCTAGTTTGGGGATTGAGATTGTCCCAGATTCTCCATCTATTTTGATATGTATCTTGCTTCCAATAGTGGTGGACTTTGGTTTTGCCTTGCATGATCATGTCCTGTTGGAGTTCCTCCCTGTCCGGATTTCCCATTTTGGGTTCTTATTGCCAGGCATCCTCCCAGAATCTGGTTGTTTTATCATTCCTTACTTCCCATAAGTTGTGTGTCTGGACCCAGGTTTTGTTGCACCAAGCTAGGTTCTATATGGTCGATCCCTCCCTGGTGCCCATAAAACGAATTCAGTCCTGGTCGTTTATGTTCGGGGCATACTTGGCTTTCCATAGGTTCGCCCTTGGGGTAGAAGTTTCTTTAACCCATCGCCACCAGAGTTTTGCCCCATAAGCTTCGTTGGTTACTTGTGGGTCTTGTAGCCCAGTCCTCCTTTGCATTTTGGCTTGCAAACCTTCTCCCAAGCCACCAGGGCCCATTTTTTCATTGTTTTCGCTCCTCACCATAGGAAGTCCCTTTGGATGGTCCTTATTTTTTGTAGTATTTCTTTGGGGGTGGGAAATATGGACATCATATAGGTTGGAATTGCTTGCAGAACCGTCTTGGTCAGTACAAGTCTCCCCGTAAGGTTGAGGGATCTATACGTCCAGTTTTTCACCCTCTCCTGTAGCTTGTTGAGAACTCCTTCCCAAGTTTCCATTTTGTAAGATCTATCCGTCAGGGGGATGCCCAAGTATTTAGTTAGGAGTGTTTTGTGCTCAAAGCCCAAAATATTTGCCAGGTTCCTTTGGATTGCAGGGTTGGTGTTGAAAAAGTAGATCATCGATTTGGAGTGGTTGATCTCGGCTCCTAAGGCTTCCCCAAACTCTTCTAATATCCTTTTGAAAGTTTTTGCTTCCTCGACTGTGGGTATGCCATGGAGTAAGGTGTCATCTAATAAATGTTGGTGTGTGGAAGTAGGGCAGATTTCGAAAGGTTTGAGGTCAGTTATTTATCCTATTGTTGTTGCGCTTTTTATGCTTCGACTGAGACCTTCCATCATCAGGATGAACTGGAAGGGGGATAGGGGGTCTCCTTGTCTGATGCCTCTAGTAGGCCAGAAGGTTTTGGATGGGGCTCCATTTATCAGGAGCGAGTAACTTGTCATTGAGACGAGGCTGAGAATCCAGCTGATCCAATGTTGGGTGAAACCGAAGGCTTCCAGAGTCTTAACCATGTAGTGCCAACTAATTTTGTCATAGTATTTTGCTAGGTCAAGTTGTATTATCATCCCCCCTCTCCTCTGGATTTTCAAGGTGTGGATTAGCTCATGGACATGGATGATGTTGTCCATGATTTTTCATCCTTCCACAAAACCCGCTTGTTCTTGTGAAATCGGTGTGGGTAGGAGGGGTTTCAATCTATTGGCTATGACTTTGGAGATTATCTTGTAAACCACATTGCATAAAGCTATGGGTCTGTAGCGGTCAGGGGTCCTTGCTTCATTTTCTTTAGGGATTAGAGTAATCATTGTGGCATTTAACGCTTTTAGGATGGAGGTCGACTATCTAGAGTCCTCCACCACCCTATAAACATCGTGTTTGACCACTTCCCAACAGGCTTTGAAGAATTCCACTGTGAAACCATCTGGACCTGGCGCATTCTTGTTGGGCATCTCCTGGATCACTTGATCAATTTCCTCCTTAGCTATGGGTTTGTTTAGGTTGTTATTATGTTCCTCGGTGACTAAACGGGGGATGTGTTGCGTTATCCTTTGGATGGCCTCCGTTCGGTCTTTGTTGGGTTCCTGGGCTATCCCATGGAAATGACTTACCAGGGTATTTTCAATCTCCTTGTGGGATTCTCGCTCGATTCCATCCCGATCCTTAATTTTCGGGATTTTGTTGTGGGCTCTTCTGGCAATGGTTGTTCTATGAAAAAACTTTGTGTTCCTCTCTCCTTCCTTTAGCCATTTGATTTGGGACTTTTGGCGCCATAGAATTTCTTCCTATTGGCATATTCCCTCCCATTCCTGGGTCATTTGGGTCTCTTCCTTTTTTCGCTCCTCTGTATAGCCCTCTCCTATGCAAACTTTCTGGAGTCTTTTCATTCTGTCTTCAATATTTTCCTTCTCTTGGTTTATGTTGCCAAAAATTTCCTTGTTCCACTCCCTGAGCTTATATTTGATGTACTTTAGTTTTATATAGAGTTTGAACATCCATGTCCCTTGCTCCGGTTGTTCCTCCCGCCACCGCTGGTTGATGTTCTCCTTGAAGGTGGGTTGTTCTATCTAGAATTTCTCAAATCTGAATGGTCTATTCTTCGGGGTGGTTGGGAATTCTGCTTCCAGTTGGACTGGCTAGTGATCAGACCCCCCTAGGGAAGGATGTTGGAATCTAAGGTTAACCCCTACATAATGATGGTTTCCAACACCAAGAATCTGTCTAGTCTTGTCGCAACCTGATGTTGATTTATCCGTTTATTGTTCCAAGTGAAATGTCCATTATTGGTTTTGATGTCCACCATCTTCATTGTGTCTATGAACATTGAGAATTCTTCTGCATCTCTATCCAATCTTCTGGTGCCTCCTTTTTTCTCCAAAAGTGATGTGATGATGTTGAAGTCCCCTGCCAGGATCTAGTGGAGGTTGTTGGAGTGGGATTTTAGGTCTTCTAGGTCTAGAAGCATTCTTCTCTTTTCCTCTAGCATTTGGGGTCCATACACATTAATGCATAGAATCATCTATGTATTCCCAATGATTTGCATGTTAACCGAAAGTGTGTGCCTAGTAGCCTCAGTTGTTATTAGGTTCATCACTTGTGAGTTCCACAAGTTGAGGGTACCCCCTGCCATCTGTTGTCCTTCGACAGCCAACATCTTGTACTTGCTCCATTGTTTTTTGTTGATTGTTCCATTCTGTCTACAGTGCATTTTGTCTCTTGGATGAAATAGAGGCCTGGTTGTTCCTTCCTAAGTCTATTCCTAAGAATTCTCTGCTTTCGTGGGTTGTTTAGGCCTCTTATATTCCATGTTATAATATTGATTTAAACATGTGGGGGGGAATTGGGAAATAGTTTTTTTATCTTACCTGAGTTTATCAGCAAAGCTCCTAGTTCCTATAGGGCTACGTTGTTTGATTTCCTTCCTTTTTTCCTTCTCATCTACTTGGGTGAGAATTGTGGTTGTCCTTCACCTGCTTTGATTCCTAGGTGTCCTATCTCCCCGTGTGTGCGCTTGAGCCCTCTGGATTTGGCTTCCTCCCTTTGGAAGAACAGGTATTGGATGTGGTCTAGTTGCTCCGTTGGTACATTGTCTACGCCCTACCTTTCCCATTGCTCCAGTATGTTCGGGAGATCGATCCCTTCCCTTTCCACAATGTCCTTGAGATCAGGATCTTCCGCTCCTACCTCGCTTGGAGGCATTTCTGCGTCTCCTTCTGCCTCCTGCATGGGGGTGAGGGTATCTCTGGTTTCTTCGTCCATAAGAGTTGCGCTACCCCCCTGTCCCATCTCCTTTCTTGGGATATTTGTTTCCTCATTTGTTGCTTGTTCTTTGGCTTCTTTAGCTTTTGTCTTTTCCTTTCCTCCTTCCTCCCCTTTGTTGTTCTTGTCCCGTCCTTCTGTTTTATTCCTGACCTCCAAATTGCTCCTTATTGGGGTTTTACTTTGTTTCTTGTTAACTCTGTTTCTTTGGTTTGGTTTTATAAACCCATCCTCATCCTGCTGTAGTTTGGTGTTTTCTGCTTCTTGTTTTTTGATGATCAGGCATTCTCTGATTAGGTGTCCATATTCGTGAAATCTTCTACATCTGAAGGGGATCTGCTCATAGTCATGTTTTGTATCCATTCCTCGTCCCTGAATTCCAGGCTTATGGCTTCTGGGAGTGCCCCCGACACATCCATCTCTATGCAAATTCTTGCATAGGATGTGTATCATCCTTTTAGGGCTTCTTATGATGTCTTCACGTATTTTTCCAGTTTGTTCCCTATTGCTTCAAAGGTGGAGGGTAGACAATAATCTTATGGTAAGGAGTAAATTCTCAGCCATATAGGTACATTTTTGAAAGTTTCTTTCTCTGGGGAGAAGTTTTCCTTCCATGGTCGCATGTACAGTCCTGTTGAGGCATGGAAGTATGCCCCCCCCTCAAAGATATTATCCCTATCTTCCAGGTTCATGAAAAATGTTGTAAAGAAGCCTTTCAATCCCATGCATAGTTCCACTTCTTCGCTTGGCTTCCATTGATATTTAATCCAGTTGCGTAGCATTATTTCTGTGGGCCACAAACCCATAAACTTGCAGATTAGCGCATGCGTCTTCATCTGGTCCCTGAAGAGTTGCGTTTGCAGATCGTCTAGTATTACCTTGGGTATCATTGTTGTCTTTGGTTTACATGGGTTGTGCCCTTCTTCCCCATTGGGGCTCGTCGTTTCTTACGCAACATTCTGAGTTTCTCTGGCTTCTTCCCCTGTGCCCTCGCTTTTCCTCTGGTTGCTTTCCTGACTCTTTTCCGGTTATGATCCCAAGGTGCTTGTCATTGGTGCCTTAAAACCTATGCCTCATGGGCCTTTCCCTATGTCTACTACTACCTTCTTGTAAGAGGGGGTTCCATTACCGCCCCCCCTTAGTACTCATGATGTCCTCTGCTTTGGTCGCGCCTACCAAACCCTAGCTTGTAGTTGCTCCAAGTTAGGAAATGAATATTACTATAGGAGAAGTGAGACATTTAGGCAACGGATATTACTATAGGAGAAGTGAGACATTTAGGCAACAAATATTATAATAGTAGTTCTTTGATGGTTGATTACTTCATTAAGAGTTACTTTCCTTTAGTTACTATTATTATTACAAACACATTCATATGCAATTATTTTTTGGGTTTATAATAAATGTAGGTAGTTACATATTTATGCCTAAAGCTAGGTACTTAACTTGAAAAAACTAGATATGTGCCTATGTTTAATCTTCCATGAATTGAAACTAGTATCTTATTCTTTAAAACTAGGTCTATATACTAAAAACCATATATAGCATGCCAACGTATTGTACCATAGACATTTACCAACCAAATCGATCAAGTTATTATCTTTAATTAGATGTTGCCTATGCATGTGATCAATCCATGTAATGTCTTGAAAAAACTTAAGTGACCCACAGATAGATTCCTTGGCCTTTTCCATTGTAAACATCATGATGTACATTATCAATGAAGATATAGTGATTCAAAATTTCGGTAAATGTTTTAAATTCAAGTAGTTCTTCAAGTGCTTCTCCTATATACTTCATGTTTGTAACCAACAAATTGAGTGATGTTTTGGTTACAATTCCTTTGTTGTCACTTGGTGCAAGTTTCTTCTTCTCAACTTGATTTCCCTCTTATTTTTAGCATAAACATTTGCTAATCAGGAACAAATTTCATTCATCAAGTCTTCTTCTTGCTCGCAACAACTCTTTGAGTTCTTAGAGTGAGCTTTAATCTCTTTCATTTTTCCATCAATCTAGTTGAATAAGGGCACTCACCATACAAGGTATAGAGATACATGGTTTTTTATATCACAACAGGTTTCAAGAAGCAATTCATCATCAACTAAGTGAGTTGCCACGCACTTCTAACACGATCATCAAATCTTTGATTGAATATTCAACAATTATGGGTGGGGTTATCATGATTCTTTGTTCTTCACAAGTCCTTTAACACCATTAATATCTCCTTAGAACTAACTATGCTTCAATGAGATGTGGAGGCATTTCCCTCATATTTATACAAGTGGAAGGTAATGCATTTCTTATCTGATAAAATAATTTTGATTACAACCATCTCAACTCTAGTATTGTCAACATCAAGGTGAGAAAGAACCACCATGTGTTTGTTCATCAGCTCTAGCCAGAGGACCACTAATTTAGGCTGCTAATATTTTTCCATGAGAGCCACCAAATAAAACAATGGGTAGGACTTCACAAGTATAAAGGAAGCATAAGTGTGGAATATGCTTCTAACTCTATCAATGGGAGAAGAATGTGTAGAAACTCTAAATAAACAATTGCAAAAAACAATAACACATAAACATGCAACAACTACACAATGATTTCCTAGGGAAAACCCTTTTAGAAAAAACCCCACACTCCAAAGCAAGCTCGATGTATTATTCAACAACAAGTTATAATACATTTACAGAGCTATGCTCTTAACATGAGTGATCATCAACATTCAATTTCTAGAGAAATCATAACAATACCTTCAATAACCTCTCTCTCAATACCTCCAACAAAGGTACTCAATATATATGCATAAATAAATCTTAAACCATTTATGATTTATAATTCCACATGCTAGAAACCATGTGATAGTGTTTTTGGATTTTACTAAAGATATTAATTCATGCATGATTTTTTTCTTTTACCAAAAAAACATTCCTTCGTGCATGACTTTTAGCTTTTATTAAAAACATTATTTCATGATGAATTATAGCCTTCCAAGTGTGTCTTTGGGGTTCAATAAGTGGAATATTTGGGTCAAATTGTATCTCATGAAGGTGTAAAAGTGGACACTAACAAAATTAAAGCTATGAGGGAATTGCCAATTCCCAAAACCTTGAAGAAACTTAGAGGATTCTTATGGTTGACAGGATATTACCACACGTTTTTCAAGAACTATGGTCAAATAGCGACACCTCTAACATCATTATTAAATAATGAAGCATTTTCTTGGACTCAAGAAGCAACCAAAGATTTTTAAAAACTTAAGGAGGCTATGTATACAACTCATGTCCTGCCACACCTAACTTCATAAAAACATTTATTGTGGAGCGTTATGCCCTGGGCCATGGCATTGGTGTAGTTTTAATGCAAGAAGGCCCCTTGCCTTTGAAAGCATCCAACTTAAAGGAAAAAAACTTACTCAAGCCCATTTATGAAAAATAAATGTTGGCCATACTACATGCAGTTAAGAAATGACACCCTTACCTAATAGGAAGACACTTCAAAGTAAAAAAAAATCGTGATAGTTTGAAGTAATTCTTGGAGCAATGATTATCTTCAGAAGAGAAATAAAAATGTGTTACAAAGATGCTAGGCTATGACTTTGAAATTATCTACAAGAAAGGAAAACATAATGTGGCAGATGCACTTTCAGGGAAAGAAGAAGAAATTGAGGGTTCACTATGTGTTAATTATATTCCACAATCTGATTGGGTGGAAGAAGCAAGGATAGAACGAAAGAAAGATCAAGAGGTCGCAAGATCATTCAACAACTACAAGAGGACCCCAACACATTAGATAAATTTGTATGGAAGAATGATTTGATATGGTATCATGATTGACTATATTTATGTAAGAATTCCCAACTCAAACAGAAGGTCCTTCTAGAGTTGCACACTTCTCCTATAGGAGGACATTTAGGGTTCTTGAAAACTTACCATAGGATCAAGAAGTATTTTTTTGGGAAGGTATTAAAACTGATGTTCAAAATTTTGTATCTAAATGTGTGGATTCCCAACAGAATCAGGGAGAGACAATCTAGATTCCAAGCCTCCTACAACCATTATCTATACCAATTCAACGTTGGAAATAAGTTTCAATGGATTTTATTACAGGTTTACCCAAATCTGAAGGAAAGATTGCCATCATGGTATTAATGGATTGAGTGACAAAGTATGACCATTTTTTCTCTCTTTCTCATCCTTTTAAAGAAAGTACAATAGCCGCAACATTCATGGAAATGGTTCAAAATCTACTTGGAGTCCCCAAGATTATTGTAAGTGACAGAGATCCAATTTTCATTGGAAATTTTTTTACTGAATTATTTTCTTGTTTGGATACTCAATTGCCTCATAGCTCATCCTACCATCCTCAATCCGATGGGAAAACTGAGTTGTGAATAAATGTCTATAAAAATATCTTTGTTTCTTTGCATATGATAAACAAAGACAATGGTCAAGTGGTTTCCCTTGGTAGAATTGTGGTACAACACATCCTTCTATACTTAATAAAAAATGTCCCCCTTTTTGGCACTTTATGGATATTGTCCTTCATCCATCACATCTCCCTTGAAAAAAAATACGAAGGTTCAGGTAGTGGAGGACCACATAGGACACCAACAAAAGGTTCTCAAACTATTGAAGGACAACTTGGATATGGCACAAAATGGGATGAAACAACAAGCAAATCAACATCACAGTGAAAGGGAATTTGAAGTGGGGGATTGGGTATTTTTTAGGCTACAACCATATAAACAGATGTCCCTCAAGAAAAAAATGAAGGACAATAAATTAGCACCCAAAAGTTATGTCCCATATAAAGTGTTGCAAAGGATTGGAAGTATGGCTTACAAATTGGAGTTGCTTCTATCTTCACGTGTACATCCAATCTTCCATGTTTCTTGCTTAAAGAACGTAATCAAAGACAAGATCCCAGTCCAAACTATTTTATCAGAGATTAATGAAGAAGGGAAAATCATACTAGAACCAGACATAATCCTTGAAACAAGGATTAAGTGGCTACAAAATAGAGCAATTGTTGATTACCTAGTCAAATGGAAGAACCTACCAGTGGAAGAGGTGACATGGGAAGATGAGTTATTCATACATAAACACTTGCAGTTAGTCAAGTGTTGAAGATAACACTTGCTTGAAGGGGAGGGGCATGTTAATCCATAGACAAAGCCCCATGTTAAGTAATAAACCCCTTATTAAGCCCTAGATATTGAATTATTACATTCCTAGTGTTACATTTATATGTAGGCTAGAACCCTTTCTTGTACCCTTTCATTATAATTGTACCCTTTATCTTTATATATATATACCAAGGAGACCTATTCTTAGGATGATCTCATCTCATATCATCTTGTACATTGAATATATCGTAAACGAAGGTTTACCCCTCGAAGTGGATTGTTATTCACTGATCATTCTCAATGCATTGGTTCATAACCTTGCTCTATGGCACCTTTGCACAATTCATTGCTCAAATTATGATCAAACATCACATATGCCAATAAGTAAATCAAGATTTTATCTGTTAGTGAAGTTACCCACTTAAGACTCTCATGTACCATATTAACACGCACAATACAAGAGAGGATGTTCTTCTCACCCAATTCCACCATTGAAGACTAGATTTATGATGAGACCAAATTTGTTCATGGTCTTCACATCTTCTTCATTTCAAATCAATGCGATAGGGGAATCTCCTCCATGTATGAAGAAAAATGAGACTCTACAATACAAAATTCTCTCCCATTGCAGAAGCTTGGTAATTGCAACAAACAAGTGAAGGGGGGGTTTCATTATAAGAAAGGATTAGACAGAAGATCCATCCATACTTCATAAGGAATTTCTTAGTATGACATGTAAAAAAATAGAATGAAATGGTTTGACATGTTGCCTGCAACATTTGTGACTGAGAGGTGAATTTATGAAGTGTCAAGTACATTGGGGCTAAGAAGGATATATTTTTTGGTATGTGTCAATCAATCTACACGTACCCCCACCTCCTCTATTATGTTTTTCATGCCTTCTTCATATAGATATCTAATTCGTACAAAGACCAAAATTCCATAGACAATTAATTCCTTAATGTTTGGTTACCTAACTCCTATCTCGTACCTAGATTTTTGTATGTTATCACATTTGTTTATATTTTTCCACTAATCCCTTAGCTTTACTAATGTCAACCATTACGACATCCAATATGCCTCACTATCTTTATTTCCTTCGATTGTTTACATAGTCTCCTTAGTCGCATTTCCCTTGCCTCAATAGTCAACTCTAATACCATTTCAAGGGTACAACAAAGATTAACAACCATGTTACTATACTTTTGTGTACTAGAATACTCTGTAACTAGCTTAAAGCTTTTAGACTTTTCATTTAGGGGAGATAGAGTGAAAAAGAAGAATTAACTATTAATGTACCTTCCTTCTCTATCTTTATATTTGGATGTGAACCCATGCATAGCATGGCTAAAGCTATTCCCACCCACTTGCACTCCCTTGCTTTCTTTCATGTCTAGACTAAAGAACATTCCAATGGCGAAGTAGCCATTCCAAATTAAGTTAAGTTAATCCAATTTTAAATTGAAATCATAATATGTGTAAAAATGAATTCCACGTACGCTTTACATAACTTACTCTCTCATGCACGTAAAGCTAAAAACTTTAGATATATTAAAAAGAAATAATGCTTCAATCCCACCCGGCCTCCACTAGATTTCCGACTACTTTTTTTATTATTAAAAATCTCTTTTATGTACCAACAAAGCAACACTTTATGGGGACGATAACAACCTGCACTACTTTGTCGACATTTTGCAATTATGGTGGACAATCTCTCTTTTATATATATATATATGGGTTTTTTTATATTTATATAAATATATTAAGGGAAATGACTTTTGTTATATATATATTTGAATATCTTTTTTATATTTATATAATAATAATAATTTATTTTTAAGGTCACGGCTAAGTCAGCACATTAAATTGGTGTATAGATCTCTTTGTTTGATTTGACCAATAAAATATAGGAAGATATACATACCCTACCTAAATACATATTCTTAACCATTAAACCCACTCAAACTATATAAACATATTAAGAAAAATAACTTTAATTGCAATATAACAATCCAATCTCCATGTAATTGTGTCTTGAAAGATGGGGCATCATTTCAATGTGCGCAAATGTTTAGTTGGTAACACAGATGAATTAACGTATTATCCAAACTTTGATAAAACTCAAAGCTTGACCGCTACGGTATCTCCATGGTCACATAGCGCGCATGATGATGGGTCATGGCACATACATACATACACACCTCAATATCTCGATATTTCCATTCACTTTCATCCAACACTAACTACTTCGTTGAGATTCAAAGAGACGTGCACGCCATGGATTATCGGTACTCACGCTGCCGCGAAGCTTCACAAATACTTACAGAAGATGAGATGATGTTTCGCAAAATTAAATGTTCATCACATTTTGGCGACGAGGTCGTGTTTTTATTTATTTATTATTCGATCGACATTGAAAGTAATTCGGTGAATATATATAGGGAGGTGAGTTAATTATTTTTTGGGATTTTTTTATTTGATTTATTAATTTTAAACTTTTATAATTAATTTTTTTATCAATAAAGTGAAATTATTACTTTTCAAAAAATTCTTGTAAATTCGGTAAAGAATTTTACATTACATTTTTATACTTAATTAACTTAGTTTTATATGCAATCATTTTAAACTAAATTAAAAATATGAAAATTTCAAAAAACTAAACATATATAATAAAATAAATTAACATAAATTTATTTTAATTTTAATTTTTAAAATTTTGGTTTTTAATGTACTAACACAAGATAAATAACATGGAAAATAAGAAGATTTTTAAGGTTGTTTGGAAATCCAATGAAAATCACATGCTACTTAAGCAAGAGTGGCATAAAGGCTAAATCATTGGGATATTTAAGAAGTGGTTACTTTGCAAAACACTGATAACATTAAAAATGTTAGTAAGTCTACGTTTAAAGAGAATTTGTAATGCAATAAAAAATTAGAAAATAAAATAAAATTAAGATAATATGAGGAGGTGATCAACCCTAATTTAGAAGATCAAAAATATCTCTTTATTTTAACTAGTCTAAAGGAGAAAATCAACATTAATAAAATAATAACAAAATGTCACGAGCTCCATAGTGAAACGTGACATTAGACAATTCTTAAAATGTCTAGTGTCAAAAAAATTGTCATCCTTATAACACTAAGAGGGTTGAAGATCAAAAGTTTTTAATTTTAAAATATTCTACATACACCCACATTAAATCTCAATTTCAAAATATTTGTTACAATACTAACATTCTTAACCTTTTAACTTATCAAAAATAAACTATGATTATTTAAAAATACTAAACTATGATGATTTAAAAATATTTATCTTAAAGTTTTTTAAATATAAAAATAAATCAAATAATTTCTTATTTTTTAATAACTCTAATAAACCAATATTATCTTATCATTTTTTTTCCAAGAAAAAATTATCTCAAATTTATATAGAGTATAAATTCGTTTACAAAGTCAGCAACAAGTTGTGTTCATAACAATACTACTCCAACACCCATGCTCAGAAGCAAAACAAAACATACAACCCAACACAACACGCAGGCTATAAACAAGTGAAACCAAATACAAGGCAGAAAAAACCTATCAGAGACTAGAAAAAGAAGCTAAAACCAGTAGCTGCACGCCCTCAATAGGACCTCGAAGTGTTTGATCAACACCACACGCCGCAGCAGGACCTCAAAGTGTAGACCAAAACACCGTACGTCCTCAAAAATGACCTCAAAACACTGGTCCAAACCCTCAGGAAAGAAACAAAATAAAACACAGGAAAATACAACGGGAAAAAACCCTCAATACTATCTTATCATTATAACCTTATCTTATCATTATATTCATCGTTATCTTTATATTGGATGTTTATCCATATTAAATGAACCATGGATATTTGTCATTATCATTATATTGGATGTTTATCAATATTAAATGAACATTGTGGAGTCGGTTGCAAATATGTCCGTATGGAGTACTATGAGGGTCGCCTTTATAAACATTTATGAATCAAATTATAATAAGATAATGAAAATTTTAAATTAAATTGCACTAATTGATTAATGCTTTGGGCTATTCCGTCTTTCAAATAAATTTAGAAAAATAATAACATTAGACAAACATCATCTTATTTGGACTAATAGTTCACTAGAGGGGAAGTTTATATTTAAAAACTTCAAAATAATGTAGTCCAACGACTTTCCAACTCAAAAAAAAATTGAGCACCATATAATGGAAATGGAATGTGAGTGTCGTTTAAAAGGTCACGATTCAATTCTTTAATTATTCTTATAAATTTTTATTGATTATAATTTTAATTATGTGTGAAAATTATGTTTTATTAATAGTTCACTATGTTGAGTGAGATTGCTGTGGGTGGGATTTTCAGTTTTGATCGGAAAAGCCACAGTGTAGTCATTAGATTGTTGACGTTTCGGATCTAGATCAGGATCCATCTTCAGGACAAAGAGCCTGGATTTTAAGAGAAAAGGAAGCGCTGGTATAAATACTAGAAGTGAGAAAGTTTATTAGTGTCGGCTCAGTAGAGTTATTAATAGATTTATTTTATCAAATATCACTAGGGTTTCTTAAATTATTGTTTATTAAAGGTTATGATAATTTTAGGGTTTTATATATGTATATATAATTAGGTTTTGGGGTTTTGTTTACAGTGTTAAATCTAGGGTTAGGTTAATAAGGAGTGCTTGTCTAGGGTTTAATATTAAGGTTTTTTATGTTAAAAGGAAATTAACTGGTTCTAATTAGTTTAAGGTAATGTACTAAGGTCTCTAAATAAATTTTTGTTTTCTAAGGTTTAATTTTTAATTAATTTAATTATTTTATAGGGTTTAATTTATATTAATTTTATAAGGAATTACTAGGGTTTACTGAAATGTTGTTTATTAGTAATATTAG
>JASDQU010103651.1:600071-620843 GCA_032191745.1 Picea mariana
GCTCTAGTGGCCAAGGTTTTTAAGACACCTAGTTTTTGGTTGGGGTGGTGATGGGAATTGGCGTGGAGATAGTTCTCAGTGTGGGTCTTCTTTCTATACACCGCATGTCCAAGATCACCATTACTTTTCCTTTTGATAAGAACGTCTAGGAAGGGGATGCTATTGTTCTCTTCGAATTCCATGGTGAATTTAATATCTTCGGATATGCTGTTTAGGTGTAGAAATAATTTTTGTAATTCATCTTTTCCATGGGGCCAGAGAACATTTGTATCATCAAGATACCTTTTCCACCTTGAGGGTTTTAAGGGAAAGGTGTCTAGGGCCTTCTTTTCAAAATTCTCCATGATAAAGTTGGCAACAATGGGGGACAGTGGGGAGCCCATTGCTACACCACTGGTTTGTTCATAGAACTCTCCTTGGTAATTGAAGAAGGTGGAGCGTAGACAGACTTTGGCAAGTTTAGTTGTATCCGGATCGGTGAGTTCACTATGTTTTAAATATTATGGGTTAGTTTAATTAATTAAATTATTTATTTAAAGTTTTAAATTTAAATTTCTAATCAAGTTTTTTTTATGTATATTTATGTCGAAAGGCGTACATCTATTGGTAATGGGCACAATTAATGACTTTTTAATCTAAAATTATAATTTGATGGCTAACAATTGAAGATGTTGGCATATTCTTAGTCGTCCTCCCAAATCAATGAATGTGATTTACTCTTCATAACTTCCTTGCATTTTTGAATGCATCTGTTAACCTGTTTACTTTTTAACATTTACCTAATCATATTAAGAAATTACTATAGCACCATATGATTGCCACGTTTAAATGATTAACTTTTGAAATTATCAAGTTTGGATTATTAACCGGCATTATTTCAACTTCCTCAACTGTTAGTGTGTCTCAGTCATCTATGTTTTTTCGAGCGTTTCATATTCTCGCAAACCCACCTATTTGCATGAACTTGATGCGTTTCATATTCTCGCCTACCCACCTTTCGACGTTCATCAGCCACAAACGTCAAGTTTAAAGCTATGCTAATAGAAGTCATAGTTTTTCATATATATTAATAGTTTACAGTGGTTGAGAGTTGAGTGTTTTCCATCTCTATATTTTGATGAAGAGTGAGGTTTTATTAAGTTTTCCTTGAAAAAAAATAAGATCACTAAGTTGATTCGAATTAATTGTTTTAAAGCAAAGTTCATCACTAAATCTTCGATTATGATTTATTTGTATTTGAGTGAGTCAAGTTCATCACTAAATCTTCAATTATGATTTATTTACCACCTATTATTATGACTAGGAATTAAGTTGTTTTCTGTGTAAATATTTAAAAAAGAAAAATCATAAAAAAAAAACATTTTATAGATATAATTATATTATTATGTAAATGATTAATTGTTTCAATAATAATATAACAATAACAATAGGAAGTTTTTGTCCTCACCTCCAACCATATTTTCAGATTAAAATTCTTATATTTTGTTTTTGATTACTTTATAAAGTAAGTGTAATATATTTTGTTTTGATTACTTTACAAAATAAGTGTAATGACAACTAATAACTATGCACAATTTGATGGGAATGGACCTTATAAGTTATTTAAAATTATGTTTAATAGAAAAGGAAACTTAAAAACTTATGTTTAATAGAAAAGGTGAAACCAATCGAATTATTTCTCACGTTAATAATTAACTAATTTATATAAACATATTGGTATTATTAATATTTAAAAATATAATAAAAATGATAATATTTAAATAAAAATTAATAAAAGGAGATTAAATGAGTTTTGGGAAAATTTCAATCTCATTATAAAGATAGAATCACACATAGACATAGGCCAATTAATAAGTAATTGATATACCTAAACATGTAAGGCAACCAAAGGTGAAGTGAGACATTTAGGCAACGAATATTACTATAGTAGTTTTTTTTTAATGGTTGATTACTTCATTAAGAGTTACTATTATTTCTACCAACTCATTAAACCTACCACTTGTCCAACCAAACTAACCAATTGTCCTTCTTCACTTGTTTGTACATTAAGACTCACTTTCTTCAGTGGTATCAATGCTCATTGTACCTATGTTGTTCGACAGAAGTCATAGGAGGACCACCTCCTAATCTATGACCTTTAGTATATGAGTAACATGAGGACTACCTCTTAATCCAAGACCCTACACACCTCCAACACCACCATTTTTGGAATCGCCTCTGCCACACCTCAGTGGTGCAATCTTTGCTCCATGAATTGAAATGGGTATCTTATTCTTTAGAATTATATGTCTTTATACTAAAAACCATACGTTACATGCCAATGTACTATACAAGAGACATCTACCAACCAAATCAATCAAGTTATGATCTTTAATTAGATGTTGCCTACGCATGTTAACAATCCATGTAATATCTCGCAAAAACTTAAGTGACCCAGAGATAGATTCCTTGTTCTTTTCCATTGTAAACATCATGACATACATTATCAACTAAGATATAGTGATTCAAAATTTTGGTAAATGTTCCAAACTCAAGTAGTTCTCCAAGTGCTTCTCCTATATACTTCATGTTTACCAATAAATTGAGTGATGTTTTGGTTACAATTCATTTGTTGTCATTTGGTGCAAGTTGCTTCCTCTGAACTTGATTTTCCTCTTATTTTTGACATAAACGTTTGCTAATCATGAACATTCATCAAGTCTTCTTCTCGCTCGCAACAAATCTTTGAGTTCTTAGAGCGAGCTTTAATATCTTGTATTTTCCATTCAAGTAGTTGAATAAGGACACTTACCATATGAGGTATAGAGATACATGGTTTTTGATATCACAGTTTATTTTCATGAAGAGATCCATGATCAAATCAATCATTTCCCACCCACTTCTAACACGATCATCAAATCTTTGATTGATTATTCAACAACTGTGGCTGGGGTGATCATGATTCCTTCTTCTTCACAAGTCCTTTCACACCATTAAGATCTCCTTAGAGTTGACTATGCTTCAATCAGATGTGGAGGAATTTCTTTCATCTCTATAAAAGTGGAAGGTAATGCATTTTTTATGTGATAAAATGATTTTGACTACAACCATCTCAACTCCAGTATCGTCAACATCAAGGTGAGAAATAACCACCATGTGTTTGGTCATCAGCTTTGGCTAGAGGACCACTAATTTAAGCTTCTAATATTTTTCCATGAGAGCCACCAAATAACACAATGGCTAGGAATTCACACATAGAAAAAAAGAAGAACTGTGGAGTATTCTTTTGGCTCTAACAATGGGAGAAAAATGTGGAGAAACTCTAAACCAACAATTGCAAAAAACAAATAACACATAAACATGCAACCACTACACAATGGTTTCCTAAGGAAAACCCTTTTAGAAAAAAACCCACACTCCAAAGCAAGCTCGATGTATTATTCAGCAGCAAGTTACAATACATTTATAGATCTATGTGCTTAACAAGAGTGATCGTCAACATTCAGGTTCTAGAGAAATTTTAGTAGCATAACAATACCTTCAATAACCTCTCTCTCAATACCTCCAACATAGGTACTCAATAAATATATTCATAAATAAACCTTAAACCATTTATGATTTCTAATTCCACGTGCTAGAAACCATGTGATAGTGTTTTTCGATTTTACTAATGATTTGAAAATATTTAGACACTACTTATTCTTGAAAATATATGCATGCAATATCTAACTTGTTTATGTATAATTTCTAGGATCTATTGACGTGATTTCGGAATTTTGAAGATGTGTTTTCTATCCAAAAACCCATAAACTAAAGATTATCTTGAAGTGGAAATGAGATGAAATAAAAGAACTCAAATTAGAATGTTGATAACATATTTTGTTTCAACTTTAAGTTTCTTTCAAAACAATTAAATTGCTTATCTTCATCCCAAAATACCCAAAAATACTATGTAAATGGACCAAATAAGCCAATCTTGAGGGTGCTCCAAAAATCCACTACTCAAATGAAAACCTCGAGTTTATAATTGAAATCCTTGTGAAATTCTGAACCTTTTGACTATGAAGTTAACCAATTTCCAAATTGGCTCAATTTTACGCTCTTTGGCACACAAAACAATGCATTAAATACTCATAAATGGAAAATTGAGCAAAACATTTTACAAATTATCTCAAATCACAAAATGGACCTCATATTCATGATCCTTGTGAAAAATTGTGCAGAATCTATATAAAACACTTGAAATTCTTTCAAGGTAACATTTGACACAGTTTATTGAATTTGTGGCATCGAATTACCCAAAAATGACTATCTACACGCCTCGATATGAGTGTGGCACTTTTAGGCCCATGATAAATTTTGTCTCGATTTGCATGCCTGCAGTCTGCATTAATGATTGTACTCCTCCATCATTTTCTGTGCCTTGGTATGGCTTGTCATGCACCTTACCTTCCCCCCGTGCCTGGCGAAAATCTAGTTTTTAAATAAAAATTGTGGGTAGAGTTAGCAATGAGGTCGTTTGGCCTATTGGTTGGCAGATGCATTTTAAGGCGCTTTGTTGGGGGAGAATCTGGGGTCAAATCCGCAGACCTCCCATTTTAATACACCGTGGGTTATATATATGTGTTATAGTTTGAAACCCGTGGGATTCCTACTAACTTTGGCAATGGTGATAAGTTTGGCAGACGGTGGCTCCAACCGGGCAGATATTGTGGGATATATAGTTTAATATGGAGAATTGGGGGTTGGCTCTAGCCAACCTCGCCTTTTTTTAAAACATTTGGTTATTGGGTGTCCTTGTGCATTTTCTCGCTGCCATGTGGCGGCCATTCATTGGCTCACGTCACCTCTGTGCACAGTCACTACCACATCACCTCTACCTAGTCAGCTTGTCACGTCACTTGTCGGGTGGTTGTATGGATTCCACGTGGTTGTATGAACTGCCACATGGTGCTTTTCCATTGGTCCACGGATTGACCGGAAAAGGCCAAAAATGAGTGACACGTGGCAGCCTCTGGTGCTTCCACATCATCATGTTTATGTCATGATGATGTCATCATGACACGTGTCTCCCTATGCATGTGCCACGTACCTTATACGAACGCAGACCTCATTCGTATTGATTCTTACATCATTCGTATGTATGTTGACTCATCCTTGTTGATTGGGCTAGGTTGACCAAAACTTTGGTCGCGGATATCTTTTGATTCGTAACTCCATTTGTCGAGTTGTTTACATTGTTGGAAATCTTGTGACGCGCTCTTCGCGATGATGCCAATTTCACTGAGTTTTGATGAATTTGATTTTTTGCCTTTTCTTTGTCTATTGAGGCCATTCTAAGCTTCTTGAGGTGCTTCTATGAATTCTAAGTTATCATTAGTCTTCTCTGGATCCTTTTTGGATCACGCATTCACACTGAGAGCTTTTTGGACCACCAAAATCTTTCATCAATCAACAGATAAGTGAGGGAAGAGTTCCCTCACCTTGTCCTTCTCAATCCACTTTGCCTTGCTTGGATGTGTGCCCTTTAAGCCCACTTGAAGATAATAAACATCACCCCTGTGTGAAGTCCTTGTCCTTCTGTCCATGATGATATCTTCCTTCAAATCATCCAAGTACTCAGGAGAAAACTCATGAACTAGAGGTATCGAAACTTCCTCACCCTAATCCATGATCATGGGAGGCTAAAAAAGTTTCAAGTTTTCCACATTTACAATTGAGTAAATCTGCATATATGGTGGAAGATATAGAAGAAAATCATTAGTGTCACTTTTCTCCAAAATAGTGAAGGGTCCATATCAGATGGGCTTGAGTTTCTTGCCTTCACCTTTCAATCTCTCCTTGCTGATGTGAAGCCATACCTGGTCTCCAAACTGGAACTGATGATCAACCATGTGTTTGTCATGTCGAGCTTTATACTGTACTTGAATTTTCTCCAACTTTTCCCTAACTGCTTGGTGTACCTGTTGGATCCTTCGAATGAAATTGTGGGCCATGTATTCATTTATTTCTTCATTTGAATCGACATCTCTCCCATACATCAAGTCCAAAGGGACCTTAGGTAAATATCCAAAACATGTCTTGAATGGTGAACACTGAGTGGAAGAATGTAAGGCTCGATCGTAAGCATGTTGTACATAGGCTATATGTTCATCCCATAACTTGGGATGTTTACTGCAGTAGCCTCGAAGCAAAAGTACCATTGTTTGGATAACAACCTATGTATTTCTGTCGGTCTGTGGATGGAAAGAAATGTTCCTCTTCAACTTGGTGTCCATCATTCTCCACAAGTTTGTCCAAAAATCTCCAAGGAATCGAGTATCTCGATCTGAGACAATGGATGTGGGTAACCCTAAGTGAACCCAAACATATTGAAAGAAGAGATTAGCAGTGTGCTCAACATTGATCTGCTTTTTACATGGCATCAAGATACACATATTGTTGAACCTATCCACTACAACATACAAGTAGTCATGACCCATTTTTGACATTGGTAAACCCCCTACAAAATCCATGGAGATACTCTCTCGTGGATGGGATGGAACAGGAAGTGGCTAATGGTAGATGAAGCCCCAAAAAAGGGTTGTTATGCATCCCAAGAAGGACCATATTTAATGGGTGAGCTATGGAACTCTACCCAAATTGGGTAGGATATTTGTGCATCTTGGTTGGTGGAAAAACCCTCGGACTAAATTGAAAACATGACCAGGGTGTTTTTACATATCTAGGGCCCCCACCGCTAAATTTCCAAAACAAGAGCCTTATCAACAAACTAGAAAAGGAAGAAGAATTTATTAAGGTTGTGAGTTTGCAGACAATGTCAACTATGTGGCTCTTAGGATTCCCTAACCCAACTATAGATAATGGCTTCATGTGGCACTTGCCTCACAAAATACCCTAAAAGGGTTTCCTCCCTATATGAACTACATGTAGAGTCATACTGCTCAATATTACTTTCACACTAAAAAAAAAGGAAAGAATCACAATTACCTCATGGTAAACTTTTGGAACAAACTTCTAGGGTGCTTGTGGGGAAATGTCATTATTGCCTTCCACTGCCTTGGTAATTTCCATACTGACTATTCCATTTTTGGGTGATGGGTTAGACATTAGAGGCCTCCCAGTATATGACAATTGGGTGTAGCTCAAGTGGTTGTGAGGAAAATGTGTGTTAAGTACCTGAATAGATCTTAAGATAAATCTCAAAATAACCAAGAATCTCAACAAGAATAATCCAAACCATTCACCACATAGTGAACACAAAAAATAGAGAAAACCCTTGAGGTAGGGTAACACCATATATCAATCCTTAAGGAAGGATAACACTCCCCAAGCAATGCTTAATGCATTCACAATATTCTTCACTGTGTTTCATTACATTGCTTACACTTCTTTATATATCTCTCTCTATCTCCTAGGAACCTTCTAGAGAGCCTTCTCATATTTATTATATCTGACTACCATAGTGGGCCTTATTTAATATAGTGGACCTAGTCCACCTTACATTGAATGAATTCCACTAATAATACATAAGCACATTCTCATGTATTGAATGACTTCCACTAATAATACATAACTACATTCCCATTGCGTACCTCCCTAGGTACCCCATAGTACCTCCCTAGGTATACTACATTCCATCCCCCTTCACATGTTTCATCCTCGAAACATGAGAAGAAACCATACAATATGACCGTCTAATAAATGTAGCCAACTGGTACCAAGTACGACCATCCATCCATCCTAATGGAAGTCGAACATGATGTTCATTTTCTTTGTCACACTGATCTTGCTCTACATCATGTCAGGGTTGCAATGGGATTGTTTCTCTAGCATGATGTCTTCCCATGGTGATAGTAGTCCTCCATGCACCTCCTCTTGATCAGTTTCCTTTATGGTTCTCTATTGGTGCATAAATGTGTTGATTGTCACATCATTTTCTAGATGACTATTGTTTCTCTATATGATTTGGATGGTGATATACAACAACTATAGGAATATGTTCTTTTTTCTTCAAATCTGCAACACATTGTGCCTTTAAGTCAATGACCTCCTTAGCTTCATGATTGTGTCCTTCGTGTGGTTTTGCTTCATCTCCTTCTATAGACTCTGCCTCTGATTCAACTTCTGACTCGAGAATAACTTCTTTGCTAGCCTTTGTGGGCCAATATTTATTACTAAGAGACACATCCTGCAATGTGATTTTCTTTTTCTTGCAACACAACTTCAAAAAGTTCTTTTGAACATTAATATTAATGGTACCCACTAATTTTTTCCAAGGATATCCCAAAACAATATCCACTTCATCCATATCCATGGCACAAAAATATGAATGCAACACATATTTATCCATAATGAGCTTCAAATCTTTAAAAAATTGAACATTTTCACCGATAACCTGTATGCTTTGAATATTTTTTACAGGAACTTGCAATCTATTAATCAACTTAACATTGATAAAATTTTGCTGGCAACTAGGGTTAATAGAAACAATAACCTTCTCCTTATGAATACAATCATGAACCTGTAATATAGAATTGTCACATGAAAATAAACCCTTGGTTCGGTTTTTATCCTTACACTTTGTATGAGACCACTTATCTAAAACGAATTTTTCAAATGCTTCCTTAGAAAATGGCATCCACTCAAAATAATCAAATGATTTCCATCATATGAGAGCCTCTTCTTTGAAACCATAGTGTAGATGAGTGTTGGCCCTTGACCAATTTTTGAGGAAACATTGGTCATGTTTGACCACTTTTGGGACTTCGACAGGCTGGTCGAAGATGGAGCACCCAGGCGGAGCAGAGATCACAGGATCTCACTCATTTTCCGGGCTTGTGGACCCAACAAAGGGTTTTAGGGTTTATGTAACGGGTTAAGGGATGTCAACCCATGGGTTTACCCATGATTAGGCCTTTTTGTAATGATATAAATAAGTAGCTAAGCGATGTAAGAAGTAGATCTGGTTGGCTTTGTGCAAGAATGACTTAAGGGCTTGCAGAGCTAAGTGCAAGTGTTTTATAAGTTTCTTTGTGCATAGAAATTATATGTAAGTGCTCTGTGCTATTGAGAAGTTGGCTCTGTGCCTTGACCTGATTTTGGGGAAGGTGGATCTAGTGCGTTGTGCGCGGATCACCTGTCCACTGCGGAGTTGGGCTCTGTGGCTTTATGCACAGGAGAAGATGAATGTAAGAAGATCAAAGACTAATTTAAAAAAAAAAAAATGGTGGACGTAACCCCACACTGGGGTGAACCACGTATATCTTGTGTCTTGATGTGCTTTGTGTGGTGTTGTTTATGTGGTTATTTTCTTAGTGTTGTTGTTGTTATGTATAATGAATGCATCTGATGTTGTAGCTTAGTGATAAATGGTGTAAATGAATGCGAGATATGAACTAATGTTATGTGCTAAGAGGTTTTAAGGGATTGATCTTGATTGTTACTGTGTTGATCTGTAATAAGGGTTAATTTGCGATGTAAATAAGAATCATAACCTAATGCATATTGTTGGCTAAGTGCTCTATTAAGTGTTGTAATCACAGATCTGTGTCCCATCCTAGTTGTAGACACTTGAGTCCTGCAACCCCCCCCCCCTACCTCTACCTCGGGTGAGACTTCATCTGCTTCGCAGATGTTGCCAAAAGGGCCGGTAGTTAGGGTTTTTTTGGTGCGATGTTGAAGCATTGAACCCTAGGTCTGCCCCTGTGCCAACAAATGGTTCTATTGCCAGGACCTGAAACTGTGATTGTTGGGAACTGAAGAAAAGAGAAATCTCTATGCGTAGATCTGCTGCTATAGTGCGTAGTATTCTACTTGACTTGTGAAGCTCTGTACTAAGAAAGAAACTGGATCTGAAGAGAAGATGTAATATCTTAAATCTTTGTGCTCTAGTAAACGTAAGATAAGTGGAAATTTTTGTTTCGAAAGTATGAATCTAGGTATGTTTGATAGATTTTTTCCTAGTCTGAAAACTAGGGCACAGTTAGAAGAAAGAGTTGATCTGAATAAATTTGATAGAAATAGATAAAGATGTATTATTCCTATGCATAGAAAGAATTTTTGGACTAATAAGTGGATGCAGGAACCTAATTTTTTTTTTTTGCAGATTGCAGGTCCAGCACTGTGATCCCAGTGCGCAATATAGGAGAGGTTGGGGATCATTTAAAAGAAAAAGAGGATTAACACTGTGTTATAATTGCAGAAGGTCGGGAACTCTTTCTAAAGAATGCCCTAGTACAGGT
This sequence comes from Picea mariana, assembly GCA_032191745.1. Lineage (NCBI taxonomy): Eukaryota > Viridiplantae > Streptophyta > Pinopsida > Pinales > Pinaceae > Picea > Picea mariana. The sequence goes on from JASDQU010103651.1 coordinate 610,295, forward strand.
CCTATTTGTCTTTGTTGTAAAGCTATTGGTCATGAGGTTGAGGATTTCCCTAGGATGATTGCTAAAGTTGAAAAGATGAACATGAGACAAGAAAACTATACAGAAGGTCAAGAGACTAAGGATATATTAAAGAATCATACAAAAAATGAATCCGAGACTATGTTAGTACAGTCAAAAGAAGTAATGGATTATCACGGAGACATCAGTTTACTAGAGATCCTGAAAGAAAACCAGTGCATAGTTACAAGAATAGAAGACTTCGACATAGACTGTGTATTGGATGAAGAAACACACGTGAATATTATGCCAAAAAGCACTTGGGAAATTTTGGGAAGCCTGCTATGGTACCTTCATTGGGAAGGATAGGCTTGTTTAAAGGAAAGATGATAACCCTATGTGGAAGAGTTACTAATGTACCTATGATTTCTCATGAAACATCGACTAAAGAAGAATTTGAAGTCATTAAGTTTGTTGAGAACAACGACCTTTTTCCACTTTTGTTAGGAAAGACTTGGATTGAAAAGAATCAAATCAAAAGGAAAGCAGAGGAGGAAGCTGCAGAAAAGAAAAATCAAGAACTAAGGGATCTCATAGCTAGAAGAATAGATCGACTGATAGAAGAGTGAGAAGTTGAGTCGAAGCAGTAGAATGAAAAATAAGTAGCTGTCAAAGTTGAAAGAGCACAAGAAAGTTTAAAGAACCTATCCATGCAAGAATAAAGTATGTCCACCCTGGAAATAGTAAGAGAAGGGACATTAACCTCATAATATGTAAGAGCGCATCAGCAGCATGAAGATACTATGCTAAGAAAAGATAAGAATAAGAATAGAAAGAGGAATCTAGAAACTCAGATCACATGAAAGAAGGAAAGGAAACTCAGTAAGAAGAAGGCCAAGTTAGAAACACTACAGGAAATTCTAGAGAAGACTTCGCAAGAGATAGATCTGTAGAAGTTGAACCTCGCCGGAATAGCAGAACAACGCATAATGGTACTTCACCATGGTGAAGCTATATGACCGTTGGAGGCAGACTGGCTATTATAATAACACTCCGAAATGGCTAGAAACACAGTTATTGATGTAACGACCACCATTGGACCGTTGAGACTGTGCCATAACGGATGAATGTGCATTGATGGATTCATTCTTGCCCATCGAAGAAATCAGTTACAACGATTGCTTATTTAACCCGTCGGACGTTGCGTCGGGACCACTTTTTGCCACCCGTGATTATCCGAACTAACAGAGAATTGAGTGTATATCACGTTGTGATTTCTAGACCTCACCATCTGTTGATTACCTCGTTGTCTATTCGCCTACCCAATTTATTTGATTATGAGTGTGAATGTTGGACGCAGATTGCGTGTTAGAAAAGTTTGTGGAGGAAATTCTAGCGGAGATCATGGCTAAGAAATTTATGTCTGTAGGATTAAAGGCATTGTCGACTGGAGGATTGCAAGCATCCCCATCAATTGCACATCATTCTAGCCAACCCGCGACTGAGACGCGAAGCAAACATCATGATGATCTGGCTAACGCGAAGCAGATCTCGTCGGTATTGTCGGAATACATACCACCTTTGGCTAGTACAGTTACCTATGATAGTATGCCATGTGACTTTGAATATACGTTGATCATTGCGTACATCCCTAAGGGGATACACGTAGTTGGACCTCAGTTAGGACATATCCTAACTCTAAAGAACAACAACTTCAACCTCGAAGACCAAAAGAACTACGCGATGCTCGTGCCGCATCGGTCTTTGATGAAGACGACTGGGAAGAAGTCATGCATAGTCTCCCAACTTTGGATAAAGGATCTCGCGCAGTCGACGATCCTGAATGTAATGAAGATACCTCACTTTGGATGACATCAGGAGGTTAGCGCTTGCGTTAAACTCCTCCTGTCATGTTACCATGGAGGGTATATGTGGCTTGACAGGTGTGTGACGATGGATCCAATGTTGATCCATCTCATTACAGGACTAAGCATGCAAGGACTGGACCTTTAACAGTTCTACCCAGGGAAGACTTCAAATCGTTCCCTGGCACAATGCATAAAGGAAGATTATAGCGATGTAGAAAAGGGAAAGCGAGGCTACAAGGTAGCCTCCATCCAGGATGGCGCAGTGTGCCTAGCTTGTCAACTTATAGCTGGAAATATCGTCAGAAAGAACCGTCTGACACAGGTCACTGGATTCGTAGTAGACCTCGCAGGGAAGTGCGTAGAAGGAATGCAAATGAACTAGGCAAGTTACCTCATCAATGAGCTCGAGAAGGATTGTTGTGAAGCGCAAGATTAGGGATATGAGTTTCATTTTAGTTGGCTACTGGTATTAATCGCATTTGTCGATTGGCAAATGTCGGAAGGAGCATCCTTCCCGTAAGTTGAGCCATCATAGTCGTTGGCCGCGAGGTTCTCCACCTTGTGGTACACGAATAATATGGTGAAGTAGTGGCAGTCAAACATTGTCTTCCATGCTTACTACCTACAGCTGAAGCGTGCTATTGAAGCATTCCCACGAATGACACCCAACACATTGCACCAGTACAGTCTGCTAGAAAATTTCTGTGTAGGTTGGCACTTTATCTACATCACTGTGCGTAGGGATGAAAGTAAAGAGGAGTTGCATTCCTACTATAAACTGACTGACAAAGATATGGAGGAGATAACCAAAGAATGGCCCGCATAATTCCTTATATCAGTGGAAGATGCATAACTCTCTGACCCTGACATCATCAGAAGTCCCTTGGTCACCCAAGTTGAACATGATGGACAGGCTAGCGCAAAGAAAAAGAAGAAAAAGGAGGAAGTCCAAAGCATAGAAACTGATGAGGAGGACAGAGCATCAGAGGAAAGTAGGCCTGACTCACTCGTAGGAGGAGGAGGAGACGAAGTGAACCAAGAATAAGGAGGGGAAGAAGAAGAAAATCAAGACAAAGGCGAAGTTACACCACCGAAGGATCCCCTTACAGAGGCCAAAACATCAAAGAAAAGGAAGGTTTCTCCACAGAAACCCTCAGCAAGAAAGAAGACCCGATCCAATAAGCCTCAGTCGAAGAATGTGCTCACAGTGGACGATGTTGATCTCATCGTCATAGTCGTAGAGGACACTTCAGAGGATATCATGCAGAGACATGAAGCGAAGCAGGAGACAATGTATGAAAGAATAGAGAAGGAGTTGAAAGACATATAGCAAGTTATTCATTCAAGTTGCGCAGTACCTACTGCGGCTCCTTCGTCCAAGATTGTAGAATTGGGGGATGAGCCCACCCAATTACGAAGGCTAGTAGATGAAACAGAGGCTTGACTTCGTCGCGTCCAAGAAGAAAAGGAGTAGGCCATAGAAGCCTTGAAGCAAGAAAAGGAGGAGGTCCTAGAGCAACTTCAAGTTGCGTAGAAGGAAAAAAATGAAATTTGGGCAAAGTTTGAGGAGAACAATGCAAAGATACAAGAGGAACCAGAGTCAACCGAGATGCAAGTAGGGAAGCTCGCTAAGGCCATTCAGTAGCTTCAAGCAAGAGTAATGGAGCTAGAGATCCAAGCAGTGTTGAGCACTCCGCAAGAAGTGCATGACCAAAGGGAGGAAGTTGCCAGGAACACAGTAGAAAGAATCAGGGCACTTGTCTCAGAGTGTAAGCAATTGAGCGACCGAAGTGCACGGACCTATGAGCGCCTTGTAGAAGATCTAGAGCTAAGGAAACTGGAAGCACAGCTCCAGTAGGTGCAAAAGCAAGCATCTACCATCCAAGCGCAGATGAAACTGCTCACTGCAATCGAGAGGATGGAAAGATCACAAGAACAATGCACAGTCCAGCGACAGCTTACTTCCATCCAAGGCAGAGTCATGGAGGTTACATAGAAACTCCACCCGGTGCAGGATGAAGCCTGCACGCTTTTTGAAGAGATTGAAGGACAAGGCTCGCAGTTGGAACAAGTGGTTACGACAGTAGAACAGTGCCTGGAAGGGCCTATTACTGAACAACTAATTCAGGATTTTTCCAAGCAAGAGGCTGTGGCGAAGCAGCAAGTCGAGGCAGCTCGAGCTAAGCTCGAGGCCTTTGAAGCAGTATTGCTCAGATCTGAGTGACTTGGGATGAGTCATAGGTGAGTGTTGGGGTTCTGTTGGCCCTTGACCAAGTTTTGAGGAAACATTGGCCGTGTTTGACCACTTTTGGGACTTTGACAGACTGATCGAAGATGGAGCGCCCAGGCGGAGCAGAGATCGCGGGATCTCACTCATTTTGTGGGCTTGTGGACCCAACAAAGGGTTTTAGGGTTTACGTAATGAGTTAAGGGATGTCGACCCATGGGTTTACCCATGATTAGGCCTTTTTGTAATGATATAAATAAGTAGCTAAGCGATGTAAGAAGTAGATCTGGTTGGCTTTGTGCAAGAATGAGTTAAGGGCTTGCAGAGCTAAGTGCAAGTGTTTTGTAAGTTGCTTTGTGCACAGATGTTGTATGTAAGTGCTCTGTGCTATTGAGGAGTTGGCTCTGTGCCTTGACCTGATTTTGGGGAAGGTGGATCTAGTGCGATGTGTGCAGATCACTTGTCCACTGCGGAGTTGGGCTCTATGGCTTTGTGCACAGGAGTAGATGAATGTAAGACTATTGAAGACTAATAAAGAAGAAGGAGAAATTGGTGGACGTAGCCCCACACTGGGCTGAACCACGTATATCATGTTTCTTAATGTGCTTTGTGTGATGTTGTTTATGTGGTTATTTGCTTAGTGCTCTTGTTGTTATGTATAATGAGTGCATCTAATGTTGTAGCTTAGTGCTTAATGGTGTAAATGAATGCGAGATCTGAACTTATGCTATGTGATAAGAGGTTTTAAGGGCTTGATCTTGATTGTTACTACGTTGATCTGTAATAAGGGTTAATCTGTGATGTAAATAAGAATCATAACTTAATGCATATTGTTGGCTAAGTGCTCTATTAAGTGTTGTAATCATGGATTTGTGTCCCATCCTGGTTGTAGACACTTGAGTCCCGCAACCTCCCCCCCTACCTCTACCTCGAGTGAGACTTCATCTGCTTCGCAGGTGTTGTTGAAAGGGCAGGTAGTTAGGGTTTTGTTGGTGTGTTGTTGAAGTGTTGAACCCTAGGTTTTCCCATGTGCCAACAATGAGATTTTTACTTCTCTCTCAATAGCGAGTTTTGGGTCTTTATGAATTCTTCAATATTAGGGTCATCCTCTTTTCCAGAAAAAATCATCTTGCTGGGAATAAATCTTCAACCAAAACTAGGGTTTATAAATAACTTACTATGCAAATCGTGTGGCTTTTTCCGAGAAAAAAAAAACCCTGAAAAATTGTCAAATTTAAAATGTTGATAACTTTACTTCCCAGACTCTGTTTTGGTCGATTTCTTTTTGAAATTGAGTATTTTTTTTAGAGGAGTTCAAATATCCATTTTTTTTGGCCAAATTATGCTTAAAATGTTTCATATCTAAACCTGAAGTGTGGCTCCCTCTTTTTTTCCTAGAAAAAAAAATTGCAAAAAGAGCAAAAAATTCTCCGCTTTTTTGGCCAAGGAAAGTGATCTGATACCAATTGTTAAGTACCTGAATAGATCTGAAGATAAATCTCAAAACAACCAAGAATCTCAACAAGAATAATCCAAACCATTCACCAAATACTAAACATAAGAAATGGAGAAAACCCTTGAGGTAGGGTAACATCATATATTAATCATTAAGGAATGATAACACTCCCTAAGCAATGTTTGATACATTCACAATATTCTTCACTATGTTTCATTACATTGCTTGCACTTCTTTATATTGCTCTATTTATCTTCTATGAACCTTCTAGAGAGCCTTCTCACATTTATTATATCTAACTACCATAGTGGGCCTTATTTAATATAGTGGACCTAGTCCACCTTACATTGAATGACTTCCACTAATAATACATAACCACATTCTCATGTATTGAATGACTTCCACTAATAATACATAACCACATTCACATTGGGTACCTCCCTAGGTACCCCATATTATCTCCCTACGTTTACTACAATTTGTTACCCTTCCCACATGAGTTCAAATCCCACTTTGTCATATGTTTTCTCCGAGTGAGTTGATTGTTGATGAGATATATATGATCTATTTATAATTTGCTGACCTGGCCTTGTGTCCTAAAGAATATAAAGTTTACACTGAGTACCATCCTTGGAATGAGAGGAAGTGCCCAAACAATTTCCATTGAAATATATTACCTATATATAAATTTGGATAAAGGTCATAAATTTCTTCTTTTATATAAATGTTGTTAATAAGAATAATTTAAATTGTGAAAACTAGTGACCAAAAGGTGAGTAGATATAAAGCAAACAAATGAAATGTACTCAACATGAAGCTACATTAAAGATTTGTAATAGCTTTTATTTAGTGAAATGAAATGTATATCACTAGTACGTTGAAAAATCCGTGTTCTTCCATGGTGAGACTAGCCATTTCCCCAATGGTGCAAATTATGATGTTAGAATGTATTTTGGAGTTCGTAGACTTGAATATAAATGTTGCGAAACAATGGTTTATGCATAAATTTAGTTCAACAAATCAAATTCATTTAACAAATTTGTTGTTTTTAAATATTAAGTGTATAACACTTCAAGGTCCATCCTCATACATAAATAAAGAGCCCATCTTCAAAAGTAAAGAGGGTAACATTTCAACCATGACATTTTCTATATTTCGATTGGTGAAAACTTATTGTATTTAAAAGTAGGTGGAAGCTCTATTAACTTTTAAAAAAATTAACTCTTTCTTTGTGACTACATAAATGCACAAAACGTGGTAAAAAAACTTTAGATTATTGAACCCTTTTTCAATCACATAGTGCAAGAAAATGCTTGAACTAATTATACACTAACATAAACATGTCATTATGATCAACATTTAGACAAAATATCTTACAAACAATGCGTGCTTTTTTAAAATACTTCGTAAGTGCTTTGAAAAGCAAGTGGATATCCTTCATATACATATATAGACATATCTTTACCAAGTCTACATGTTAAATAATTTCATGATTATTTTACAATGATGTGAAATCTACTCGACTATGAAAACGGCAAACATTATTTGAAATTCCTCACCATTATCAACTTGATTTATACATATGAAAGCGTACAAAAGCATGGGACTTAATTGATGTTTCTCTTATAGTATCCGAAAACACCAAATAGTCTAACAAAAATAAAGTTGAAAATAAAATCTCTGAGACGACAACCCTCCCCAAGGAAGAAACTATAATTGGAGGCATAGCTCGTAGGAGAAGGAAAATAGATCCCGTAAAGTATTCTAGTATATGTATCCATTGTAGTAGTTTATATAATTTATCTAGAATCTATCGAAGTGTCTCAACTAGGGAGGAAAGGAAAACTAAATTCCATTTTTTATTTTTTTCCCATCCAACAAGAAATCCTTACTACTCTTGTCATTTGAATTGTGCTCTTGTCATTACCTTGGATGAAGTGATAAGGTGGACTAGTGACATCATCAATGTAGTTGTTTGTGGCATGAGCATGTTGCCAAATGTTGAAGTTAGAATAACTAAGAAATGTACCATAACAATGTCTTAGTTTGGTAATGATGACCATGGTCTTGATATATGCATCCATGACTCCATCACTCCATATCTCAAGGGAAATTATAGCTCAAGTGAGCCTCCAACCACTACTCATCATCATTAGATTAGGCTATGGAAGATTAAAGTCAATCCCTTAATACGCATGGTTACTCAACACAAACAATGGGCGGAGATGCTCCCACCACTCTCCCTCTTTGTTGTTGTGGTAAGTTTTTCCATCAAGCTATAGTTGGACACCCTTTTGTTGTTGTTTGGATTTCTTAGGTTCCTCTCAAATTGTAGAGCAGTAGATTCTTTTGAAGGCGCTTCAAAGGAAGACCAAGCCCCTTTTACCAAATTTACATAGTCCTCCTCCAGAAGCCAGTTTGGGTTAAACTTGAAGGGGCTTGGAGGTTTTTGCTTAGGACTTGCAAATTTAGAAAAAAATAGTGAGTGATTAGAATCGCCACCCAAGCTAACCCACCATCTAATTCTAAGTGAATCCTTAAGAAAGGAACCAAACACCAAAATCGTGTCAATCCTTTTTGCAATTCTCCCATCTCTAGTTCTCATGTTTCCCCATGTTGGGCTCAACTTCACCGACTCTATATCACGTAGACTCAGTTCCTCCAACTTTTGCACAACGAATTCCAACAAGACATCTAGAATCGTCATAGGTGTTAAATTATGAGCTTGATTTCTTATGTGGATTAATTCTTTTATTTTCTTCAACACTTTGATTCCATCTTAATACACTTCAACGATACTAAATCATAATCGAATAGCAATAACTATGTAGATGAGTAAGCATGCACATCAACAACACATATACCCTGGGGAAACCCTGTACAGGGAGAAAAACCCTAGCAAACGATATTCCTTTATTGCATTAATAATGTAAGATCACTTACAAATATCCACCATGAACGTTTTGCTCTTAAAGAGCTTGCCAAGATGACTCTGACTTGACAAAGACTTGAGAGACCATGCTGAAATACACCTCTGATATGCTACTTCTATTGTTGATATACGACACTAATATGTTGCTTTGGTATGCTGCCTCTTTATCACTGATATGTCTACCTCTATTGCTTCACCCTTAACCTGCATATCAAAATTGTGTTGAAGAGAGGGTTCGACCTCTGTGTATATAGGTTGAAGAGGGGAAGAGGAGAGGCTCGAAATAGTAACATGTTTGCATGAATTAATCATAACTCAGCTTCATACTTTAGTTCAAACTTAGAACTAGACTTGAGACTGGTTACAACTCAACATTTTACTTTAGTTCGAAAATAGAACTAGACTTGAGACTGGTATGCTTTAGTTCGAAAATAGAACTAGACTTAAGACTTTAGTTGCAACTCAGCATTACACTTTAGTTCTAAAATAGAACTAGACTTAAGACTTCAGTTGCAACTCAACGTTACACTTTAGTTCTAAAATAGAACTAGACTTAAGAATTCAGTTGCAACTCAACATTATACTTTAGTTCTAAAATAGAACTAGACTTAAGACTTCAGTTACAACTTAGCATTACACTTTAGTTCTAAAAATAGAACTAGACTTGAGACTTCAGTTACAACTTGACTCTTTACAAGGCAATTCGAAATTCTCTTGATGGTGGATAATGTTACACGTGCCAACGCACTAGATCAATACATTTATATCATTTTCAATATCAAGAATATCGTTTTTTTCTAGCTCATAGGAATTTTATATTCAACCTAACTTTTGCTAGATGCCTTGACTTTTTCTCATGGCTCACAAGGTTTGATTAGGCTCACAGAGGTTGTATGTTCCCCCTGACTTTTTCACTAGTCTGTCTATGCTCACAAAGGTTGTACATTCCCCCTGACTTTTGCACTAGACTGGATATGCTCACAGAGATTGTGCGTTCCCCCTGACTTTTGCATTAGACTCACATTGCATCTTGTTCGTCCTGACTTTTGGTTTGACTCACATAGGTTGTATCTTCCCCCTGGATTTTGTCAATACCTCACAAGACTGGTTGATTCTCCTAATCTCCCTGGCTAGCCTCAGGGTGGCCCATATGGCCTCTCATTAGAGAATGATTGTCGATGCTGCCAAATTTAACACTCCCTCTTAGCGAGGGAGTCATTCTCAGCCACACCAAGCTTGCCTCACAACTGAACAAACTGTCTTGAGGTCAGAGGCTTGGTCAAGATATCAGCTACCTGCTCGCTTGTGGCCATGTACTGTAACTTTACAGTTTTTCTCTGGACCAAGTCTCGGATGTAGTGGTACCTCATGTCAATATGTTTTGACTTGTTGTGAAATACCAGGTTCTCTGTCAATTTTATGCAACTTTAATTATCACAATGAACCACCGTCATCTCGAGCTTGTCACCAAACAACCCAGAAACCAATTTTCTGAGCCATACTAGTTCCTTGCTAGCATCACTTGCTGCAATGTACTCAGCCTTTGTTGTACTATGTGCAATGGATCCCTGCTTCCGGCTTGACCAAGTGATCATAGCGGATTCTAAACTAAAGCAGTATCTAAAAACACTCTTACGATCCACTGGGCTTCCTGCCCTGTCAACATTTGCATACCCATGCAGAAATAAACCACCATTGGATGTACATCTCAGACCATAAGTAATGGTCCCTCTGAGATATCTCAAGATGTGTTTTGCTGCCACCCAGTGTCTCTGTCTCGGTTCAGTCATGAACTGACTCATTGCAATCACTGCATAGCATATATTTGGCTTAGTGTGGATCATGTACATCAATGATCCAATCAGCTTCCTATACATGGTGGGATTCACCAAATCTGAACCTATATTGGAATCATGCAGCTTCCTCGGGTTGGTAACCATCCGAGTAGACATGGATTTGCAATCCATCATACCAAACCTCTTTAGTACATCCACTGTGTATTTTCCTTGTGCCAAAAATATCTCGCCGTGTCTTTTCCATACTTCCAATCCTAGGAAGTAATGCATCAA
>JASDQU010103651.1:623789-686882 GCA_032191745.1 Picea mariana
GTGCGGATGCGTTCGTTCTTGATGTCAGCTCCATGTTCTTTTATCCTAACTTGGAAGGAGCGACCTGTTTCGCCAATGTAGCATTTACCACATGAGCACTCTATTTTGTAGATTCCTTTGCCATTCTGAGGGTTAAGTTTGTCTTTAACGGATCTCATGCTCTGTTTGATGGTTATAAGGGGTTTGAAGGAGGTTTTAATCTCTTTTTTACTGAGTATTCTAGCAATTCTATCAGTTACTCCTTGGATGTACGGAAGGTAGGCACTTCTATTAGGGTTTTGTTCTTGAGGGGCACTGTGGTTATTGCGGTTTATTTCTAGGGCTTTGTTTATTGCGTTCTTAATGTCTTTTTGTTTATACCCTATGTTCCTAAAAGTCTTGGTAAGGTGATCTGTTTCCTTATCTAGGTGTGTTTCATCAGAGATTCTTATGGCTCTAGTGGCCAAGGTTTTTAAGACACCTAGTTTTTGGTTGGGGTGGTGATGGGAATTGGCGTGGAGATAGTTCTCAGTGTGGGTCTTCTTTCTATACACCGCATTTCCAAGATCATCATTACTTTTCCTTTTGATAAGAACGTCTAGGAAGGGGATGCTATTGTTCTCTTCAAGTTCCATGGTGAATTTAATATCTTCGGATATGCTGTTTAGGTGTAGAAAGAATTTTTGTAATTCATCTTTTCCATGGGGCCAGAGAACATTTGTATCAGGAATAGTGATTTGATGTTTGGAAATAAGTAGTAGATGGGTATACAACACTAGGAACTCCCCCAACTGATAGAGATGGAAAGAAACTCAGCGAAAACAACTCAAAGGCTAAAGGTACTATTATGAGAAGTCTAGTTGATTCAGTATTTGTTAAAGTTATGCATTGTTATGGTGCAAAGTATATTTGGGATAAAATCCAAAAGATTTATGAAGAAGATGCCAAGGTAAAGGGAGCTAAGCTTCAAATTTTCAGAGCTAAGTTTGAACAGTTGAAGATGAAGGAAGATGAAGACATTGTAGCCTACCTTCTGTGAGTTGATGAAGTAGTTAACACTATTAAAGGATTGGGAGTATAATTTGACGACTCGGTGGTTTTTCAAAAGGTATTGAGATCTCTTCCTATGAGATTTGATTCTAAAATATCAACCCTAGAAGAAAGAGAGGATTTCTCAATATTGTTAACACTCTACAATTCCCAGAGGTTGTAAAGGGTAGAATAAATTGACAGAGGTAACTATCAAAACCACTTTTGAAACTGGGATCTAGCCCTGCCAGTTTCAGAGAGGGATCTCTCTGTATGATTTATATTTTTTTAAGTTTTTAGATATTAGGCTAGTTATGATTGTCTGAATTTGTTTGTTTGTTTGTAAAAGTTGGCTGAAAGAATGCATCAAATTTCCATCGGGCTATGGGGTCTGTATTAAACATGAGAATCAGATTCATATTTTTATGAGGTTTCTTCACAAGGCAGGGTAGTAAAATTGTTGGATATATTAATATTAAATGAGATGGATAAGACGGAAAAAGATGAGAAAGTCTACCAAGAAAAGGAGCAGTTAAGAATTTCCTTACTCAATATCAGATGAAAAACATAGAGACCATGAAAAGACCAGAAACAGAGTATGCAAGATAAATTATGTTCTATTGACTTCATTTTAATGATTAGAATATAAAATACATAAATGATCATTGAGAATAAGAAAACATTTAACAAAGAAGAAGAGACATCACCAACACTCTGACACAAGAATCTTGTGAATAGCCTGTTTTATTACTAGTCGATCCTTTTGAAAAGATTACACAATAGCTCCTGGGTGAAAAAATCAACCCTCAATACTTCGAAGGAAGAAGTATTTATACAATTATTTACAATTGATCCTGTCATAAATGACTAGGATATTATAGAGAAAATATCTAACTAACTAGATCTCAAATTACAAAATTTAGGAATGTTGTTGATCTATTCGGATCTTTGGTGTTGATTTTGTGGAAACCATTGATGATTCATCACTTTGAATTGACTGTCTGCTCCATGCTGACTCGAAACTCTCAATCACTTTTACTCAAGTAAAGAACACAAATCTTCCCATTTCTTTTTACTAGGGATGGAAATCTTGAGTAACTTTCTGTATATCTCGTCCATCTCAATATACTTGGAAAAAGTGGGCTTTGTGAGGAAAATATGCTTTGTCTCATGCTATATGCTCAGGTCCAACTACAATGTTTCTAAGAAATCTTTTCCTGTAATACTTCCCTATATGCCTTCAAACTTGGAACCATCCTTAGCCACTGTATTGATATTCTCCTTGTAATCTGATAGAGTCATTAGATTTTCATTGAGTAATAGCAATCCAGGGAGACCTTTCTTGTGTAGTAATTCAATATTGCTGAAAAATATTTGAACTCCAATGTCCATCACCTTAGCTTTCTCCTCTACTTGCAGCATCAATCGCTTTTTTTTTCAAGACCTTATTGACCTCAAGGATGGTATTTGTCCTGTCTTCAATCTCCATTACTTCAACTCCTGCTTGTTCTTGGAGTTTAGGAACCTGATGAGCTCAGTGGCCTCTATAGGTATTTCTCCTAGTTCTTCTCTTATCCTTTCAATTGTTTCTCTAGCCTTTTGTACCAGTTCATGTTGTTCAAAGATAATTTGTATGAATGGCCATATTTCTTCCATAGACTTGTTGATATCCATCTATATGTTTTCCTTGGCCTCAGATAATGTCTTGGCCATGACATTCTCCTTCTACAACTGTTGTAGTTGTTGAGTACTGAGTCTCTGATATTTATGCATTTCTACATTATAGATGGACTGGAACATGGAATTTAGGTCTTGGAGGCTTTTTACCTCTTCTTGCAACATTCTGATTTCCTCCCCTTGAAGGGACATTTCTTCCATAGAATTCACCATCTTCTCAAAAGCATATGGAACTTTCACTGGGATAGCGGATGGAATTTATATTGTTGTAGCTCATGTTGTTGTACTAACTCCTGACAGAGGGACTCCCTCCAGTGGAATAACGATCATCTGCATACTCTATTCTTTATCTTTGATCAATTTGTCCAACTCTGCCTCCATATCTCTTATCTGTGCAATCTACTCCATGATCATCTTTAGCATCTCCTCTTTGTGGCCTTCACTTTCAACCATCTCCTTTTCTTGTGAATCCCTAGTGGCTGGAAGCTACAGTTGTTTTCTCAAGGATGTTATATCAGCATTTTTCTTCTTCAAAAATTCTTCAGCTTCTTTGACATTCGATGGGTCATATCCAATCTTTAGCACTAGCTCTTCTAAGGATTTGATCTTATTTCCCCTGGCCAAAGATGATATGTTCTCCAGCTTCAATTGGGATTGTACGTTATTCAACGATACCTGCAATTTCGAAGCAGTCAATGAGGTGTTTGTTAGAGTGGAGAATAACATCTCCCTTGTTTTCATGTGCATGACCATTTGGTCCAATGGATGGACCTCCTTCACATCAAACTCAAAAGAAGTTTTATTATAGTCAGTTGTTGTATTGGGATGAGGGACTTGTTTTTGTAGGAATGCCATTTGCATTCTTCCCTTCTCTGTGTCAAATGTTATCAGTAATCTATGCTAGGTAGTAGAAGTACGTTTGCAAAACTGGGAATATGTGTTGTTATTTAAGAGTGCATTCCTCTGCTTGATCTGTTTGTATTTGTCAAATATATTTGGCCATGTTGGCTCATGAGAGGAAATGGCTAACAGAGTAGTGTCTTTTTGTTTTTTGGATGAATATGTGGACACTATGAACTGATTTCCTGAGAATGTTGAGGAATGTGGTCCCTCCATGACTATGGTGGACTGTGTTCCTCCTCCTTTAAGAATGTCTGGTGTGTGACTAGTTTTATCCCTCTTCCTGTAAACTTGAAAATATTCAACTGACACCTCTGTGACTGAAGGAGAAAACTATTTCCTCGCTCTCTTTTATATTTGTACTTGAGGAATGTTGGTATGTGAATCAGTGATAGGAGGAGGTTGTTCTTTTGTTTCCAACAATGCAATTTTCTTGCCAATCAGTCTGATTCATATACTTTTCTACTTTAGGCTTGTGTACATGAGCATAAGGAGTGATCTTCTATTTGACCCTGAGTTCTTATATGACACCAAATGGGTCATAATTCCATGTGAAGCTCCATGTGAAGTTCATCTGTTTCAAGAGGTTGTCAGCCTCTTCTACTGCAGCTCGGTTTTTGCATATGAAAGAACCAATTTGGCTCTTTATTCGGAGTTGTTGTTTCTTATTAACTAATACAAAATGGATGTCATCAGATTTTTCCATATGCCTGATATATTCCAATGCAAAGATCCTAAGAAGGAGATATTTTGAGGGTCTGTATGGTGGAAATTCACATCCATATACTATGATTTTAGTATGGTTCTGGTACATATACCAATCTCCTTTCTTGGCCAAGTCAAAGAGGTTAAGAATTATCTGGACTTCTTCATTAATTCTTGGCTATGTTCTATTGTTGAGCATGAAAACCACCAAATGATAAAACCGATCAATGAAATATTTAAAATTGAACTCAATGGAATTTTTTGTCACTAGTGAGGTCCATGAAGTCACTGATTGGGGGTTTCCTTCCTGATCCAATTTCTGGGGAGCACATGAGAATATTTCTGATTGAAAGAATAGGAATAGGTACACCAGCACTGAGGAATACTTGAACATTCCTTCTTTTGATAATTTGAAAAACTTCTCATGTATGTTATCGGCCAAAAAATGACTGAAATCAAACTAGACTGTGGTTTTTTCTTCTGTGGAGAAAATGGACAGAAAACCTAAGATAGGTTCATCTACCCATTCATTCAAAAAATATCCTAACAGGTAACAAAAGGTAGAAATAATTTGTTTTTCCCTGATAGAGAAGATGGAAGATGAATAGGGAGGGTTTTTCTTAGGCAACTGGGCATCTTCAAGCAGAAAGATTTCAAAAATTTTGGCTCTTTGGGGGAAGGAGAGTTTCTAATAGATATCATTTAGGAATTCGACGGAGAATAGGCTTGGAGAGTCAATTATGGGGATCTGTAACATCGGATTGATTGATTCAGGGGTAATGGTGAACACGGTTTCACCAAACAAAGATACGATGGCCCTTTGGCCTGGAAGATAATGAGTTTGACACTTAAGGGAAAATTCTGGGAAATATATATAAGGGAAAATTGGACTCCCAGAGTCCAATTTCATCACTTTGATCCAAGAAAATGTCCTTTAGCCAGAAGTGTAATTTGAAGAAGTCAAATTCACACTTCGGCTCTGTAATTTTGTAGTCTTTGTCTGCCAGGGGAACATGTTCCAGGTCGACGAGAGGGGGGAGAAATGGATTTTCATATGTTTCAGTGGATTTGGCTTTGGGAGCCATGGCTAACAGAGATGTGAAGGTGAAAAAATGGATGACTGCAATTACCCAGATTAATGGTATCTGTCGACAGCGTATCTTGGTGGAAGTTGGCTTGAAAGTATTTTTAAGGAAAGATCTTCAGAATAAAGATATGCAGTAGAAGAGAACCAGAATATTGGATCAAATAATAAACAGTTAAAGACCATCCGATGAAAGATCCGGACTAGGATAGAATCAAGTACAAAATGAGAAATGATCAAGCTCCAAGACAATAGAAGAGGAAGCATGAAAAAGAAGCTATGCAGAGATTGTCAAAGATTATGTCAAGAAGGAAGAATGCATGCCCCCCAAGAAGAACATTCCAGAAATAAAGAATACTCAAGAAGACAGATTCATAAGGAGTGAATCACAAAGAATATCATCTATTCCTAGGTATCAAAGATTCTTTTATGGTCATTATTTTAATTGTGATAATTTTTGAAATAAAGTTAAAATGGTAGGGCCTATGCCAAGAATCGAAGCAATTGTGCAAGGTACTTGAATAATGGTTATCCCAGAAAATATTATGAAGCATACAGTAGAAACAAAAACAATTTTGGTTCATTAAGCATTGAAGTAGAATACTATAGATGCAACAATTTTGGTCACATAGAAAATAATTGTAGATTGACTATTCCACCTAGGGAATCAAAGAAGAACATTAACAGTTGGATATTAGAACCGTAAGAGATATGGAAAATAAAGAGTAATCAATGCTCGCTTGATCTACAATACCAACATAGGAAAATTGAATTGTATGTTGACAATGGTTGTTCAAAGCATATGAAAAGTGATAGGAACAAGTTTCTAACCCTGAAGAAAGAAAAATATGGATCAGTTTGATTTGGAAATAATCATTCAGCTAAAATTATAAGTAGAGGCATAGTTAATCTTGGAAGTAAAGATGCCATGGTAGAAAATTTTCTATTGGTTGAAGATATGAAGCACAATATGTTGAGTGTAAGTCAAATGTGAGATCAAGGACACGCACTTTAGTTCAACTCAAAAAAATGTGAAATAAGGAAAGAAGGATCAGGAAAGCTAGTGGTGACAGTTATAAGGACTCCGAACAACATATATGTTTTGAATGAAATTGGAAAGGAAATTTGTTTTTTAGGAAAGGAAAATGAAATTTGGCTTCGGCACAAAATAATGGATCACATGCACTTTGACATATTGTCAAAATCAGTAGAAAGGAAGCAGTAAGATAAATACATGAAATTTCAAAGCCAATGAATACTATATGTAAGAATTGTCTACAGGGAAAACAAACTAGGACCAAGTTCAAATAAAAGGAGTGCTCAACAAAAAAACCATTGGAGATTGTACATAACGATCTATGTGGACCAATGAGGACAAAGGGATTAAATGGTGAACAATACTTCATGCTATTGATTGATGACGACACCATAATGACTACAGTTTGTTTCCTTAAGAAGAAGTCAGAGGCATTAGAGCACTTCAATATATACAAAGAGATGGTTGAAACAGAGACAGACTTGAAAATAAAATGTTTGAGATCATACAATGGTGGATATTTTACATCGAAAGAATTCATGGATTTTTGTGGTGAACATGGAATAAAAAGGAAATTCTCAGCAGCCTGGACACCTCAACATAATGGAGTTGTTGAAAGAAAGAACATGATAGTACAGGAGACGGAAAGAAGCATGTTGAAAGAATCCAAGTTGGGTGACATATTTTGGGCATGGGTAGTAAATACAACACTTCATATCTTGAACAGAGGGATGCTCAGGAGTAATGGTGATAGAAATCCCTATGAGCTATGGAAAGGAAGACCAACAAATGGGAAGCATTTTAGAGTGTTTGGAAGCAAGTGATACATCAAAAAAGAAGATGGAAGGATTGGAAAATTTGACTCCTAAGTTGACAAAGGCATATTTTTTTGTAGGGTACTCAAGCAAAAGCAAGGCATACAAGTGTTTCAATCTGAGACTCAACAAAATAGTGAAAAGCATCAATGTACAGATTGACGAGGCTAGTGTACAAAATTTCAAAGAAGAAAGTAAATACTCAGTAGAGCAGGAAGGAGAAGAGGATTTGAAACAAGAAGAAGCAGAATAAGAAAAAGAGAAACTAGAAGTAGAGCAAGAGGAAGATGGCCAACAAAATCCTCAAATATATCCAAAAAATCCTAGTCGATGAGTGCAGAAAAATCATCCATCAGAGCAAATCATTGGGAATAAAGATGAAGGAGTTGAAACTCGAAGAAAATTGTGCTCACCAGAAAAAAGACATCTATCACTATTGTCCATAGTTGAACCTAGTAGCTTTGAAGAAGTCGACACTAGTGAACACTGAATCAAAGTTATGGAAGAAGAACTAGATCAGATAGAGAAGAATGAAACATGGGAACTTGTTCCAAGTCCTAAGGATAAGAATGTGATTGGCACAAAATGGGTATTCATAAATAAGTTGAACAAGGATGGACATGTAACCAATAACAAAGCAAGGTTAGTATGCAAGGGATATGCTCAGGTTGAAGGAATATATTTTGAAGAAAAAATTTCCCCAGTTTCCATAATGGAAGCAGTCAAATTGATCTTGGATTATGCATGTTCAAAGAAAATCAAAGCATATCAGATGGATGTAAAATGAACCTTCCTAAATGGATAACTAGAAGAAGAAGTCTACATTGAACAACCAGAAGAATTTTTAGTGTCAGAAAAGGAATATTATGTTTGCAGATTGAAGAAGGAACTATTGGACTCAAACAAGACCCCAGAGCATGGTATTCAAGATTGGACAGGTATCTACAACAACAATTTTTTAGGAAAGGCAATGCAGACAACAATATATACATAAAGGTAAATCAAAATAATTTGTTGATAATTGAAGTTTATGTCGATGGCATTATTTTTGGCAGTAATGATGATAGGGTGAGTCAAACATTTGCTAAAGACATGCAGAATGAATTCAAAATGGCATTACTTGGATGAGTCAGACATTTGCTAAAGAGAAGTTTCATGAAATATAGGGGGATCCAACACATGAAGACAGGGGGGTGCAACATGAGCATGAGTGTTTCAATTTTTTTTTCTAAGTGTTCCCATCAATGCCAAAGGGGGAGATTGTTGAAAGATTAATTATTGCAAGGATTAATTAATTGTCGAAAAAGATCAATTATCGAAAAAGATTAATTGTCAAAAGTTTAGATGTTGGAATATTGGTTGTCATTGATGTCAACCCTTGAGAAAGTTGCATGTCAAAGTAAAGTAGTTGTAAACAGAAGATAACAAGTTGCATGTCAGTTGTATGTAAAAGTAATTGTAAACAGAAGTTAATGAATTTCATGTGAATTGCATGCCATCATGAGTTGCATGGTAGTTGCATGTCATTATGATATTTCTATTTAAAACACAGAGAAGAGTCAATTGAAAACAACTTCTATGTATCAATTTTGAGAATACAAGTTGGGTATATGAGGCAGGGAGTCAAAGACAGAGAAGTCCAATGAAGTAAGAAGTTTTTAGGAGACGATTTACAGGAAGGAAAGACGCATATGTGAGTTACAGGAAGGAAGGACACATATGTGAGTTACAGAAAGGAAGGATGCATATGTGAGTTACAGGAAGGAAGGATGCATCCATAAGTTACCGGAAGGAAGGGTGCATCTGCGAGTTATAGGAAGGAAGGGCATGTCCATCCACGAGTTAGAAGAAGGAAGGGTGCATACATTCACAAGTTACAGGAAGTAAGGGTCGCGGATATATTACGGAAAATTGAATATCAAGAGATCAAATCCATCAAGTCAATCATCGTTTGAAAGGTATGGTTTACTATGTGTTTTAGGGAGTTATTCTGAAGAAATCGGGAACATGTATGTCTTAGTGATTCATAGGCATTTGATTTTGATAAGTCTCTTGTGGATCTTGGTCTAAGGAGTTTGTGATTGTAGTTTTGATGAGATATTGATATTAGTAGAAGCAGTATAAATATTAGAGACAAAAACAACAATAGGTTACCAGTGAAAAAGGTAATTATAGATTGGTCTACATTTATATTTCAAGGCGGTTGGATGGGGCAAGGAAAGGGGGTTGTGTCCTCCTTCTGGTTGGAGCCGAAAAATTAGGGAGTTGGAGCTTCCTTCAGGTTATATCCTGTAAATAGGAGGTTGGAGCCTCATTCAAGTTGTATATGTAGAAATGGGAAGGTGGCGCTTCCGATGAATGTACTCTTTGATAAATAAGAAAAGAATTTAGTGGTTTTTTCCTGCATTTTGTTTCCACGTAAAATTTTGGTGTATTGTGTTTATGTGATGTCTATGCAATGGATTATGGTGTTTTGAATGCTCATGTTATTTATTGGAGGTTTTATATTGTGATAAAAAGTACTAATTTTTCTCATACTAATTGACCCTCCCTCTCAGTATTCCAACAGAACTGTGTAAGAACTTTGTAATAAGAACATAGCTATAACCTTAATGACTACTGAGATTTGGGAAGTAGGTTGCAAGGCCTGTTTCTATAAGAATCGTGGATTACATTCTAAAATATAATGCAAGAATAGGAAACATACAAATGAAATTAACCAATTGTAATGTACCTCAAAAATCACCATAAAAAAAAAATATTATTTCCATGGCATAAATCAACTTCGTTTAAGCTTAGATTGAAAAAAACAAGAATGACTCAATTCTGACCATAAAAGAAATCCCTCCAAGAAAATGTTCCTTCCCTTATTCCTTGCACCCTTCCAGCATACTCAAAGTAAGAGGGCGATACGAACTTAGCTCGAAGGAGCCTCTGTTGTTCAAAGAGAGAATAGGATATCACCCTGAAGTGTTCAGAGCAAGGCAGAGAGAAAAATCATCTCACAGGGGTTGAGATCCAGTGGAAAACTCCAAATCCTCCTCGCCAGATATCTTTAGAAGAATGAACGGTGATAAATTGTCGAGAAAAGGACCGAAATCCAGTGGATCGTTAGATCCCATAAATCTGTGCGGAAGTTAAGGATGATCTATCGAGACTCAAGAGGGTAATGATCAGATGTATTTAGAGGAATGGATGGTGGAAAATTCATCGGGAAAGTACCGAAATCTCATGAATCGTCGTATCATAAAGTTCTACGCTAATGTTAAGGCTGATCATTCACAAGCTTAGGGGGGTAACAACCATTGGATGAGAAACAGCAGGAGTCGTTGATCTCGTTCTTCGGATTTCCACCAACTCAGAGTTGCAATGTTGGAGGAGGGGCCCACCAGAGGACCATCCCACTCCGAGCCCCACATTTTTATTCAAAAGCCAAAACAAGAAAAAAACAACACCCAAGAACTCCCAAATCGCGAAAAAAATAGCACGTCGAGGTTTCGGGGTTCGGGATTTCATGTTTCAAAGTGTCCAAACCACAGCATATAAAAACCTCCTAAATGCGAAAAGGAACAGGTGGGACCCGCATATCGAGGTTTTCACGGTTTCAAACTTCGCAAGTTCCAAACTCGAACATCAACTCACAGCAACTTGCGAAATGCGAAAAGGGATGAGTGGGACCCTCATTTCGAGGTTTCTAGGTTTAGAGTTTCGTGAATTCAAATGCCAACCCTTACACACCAGAACTTTTGAAATCACGAAAAGTGAAAAAGAGGAAAGGTGGGACCCACACATCAGGATTTCGGAACTCAAGGTTTTGGGGTTTCAAATGTCAACAACAGTGCAAGACATTTCCTGAAGTTCTGAAAAGGTAAAGGTGGGACCCGCTACTTCAGCATTTCGAGATTTACGAACACATGGTGCATAAACACAATGGAAAAGAAAATCCGAAATGCGAAATGTGGAAGCTTCGAGGTTTCAGGGTTCGGAACTTCGTGAGTTCAGAATCAATATACATGAACCTCCGAAAGGTGAAAGGGAAGTTGGACTAAGTGTTCATGTCAAAAAGTCAAGGGAATAAAAACAAACGCAAAGGGAGAGAGAGAGCTCCTACTATAACTCTTCACACTGTTTTCCTCACTCCTTGGTCTTTAACCTTTGCGAGTACTCTCAAAATTTCATTTTCTGGGAGAAATCTTACTTTTGTTTTTTGGTGAACTGAGGGTGTAGATCGATACGATATACTTTTACTTCACAGAATTCTAAATGCCTAAGGACTTAGGGAATTTACACACACACAGGGGCACAAAGGATAAAAATTCTCTGTATAGGGTAAATTCTCTAATATCCACTTAGAGCCTCTTTTAAACCCATGCATTATACGTCAACCGTACTAGATTTGTGCATCTATGAAAATACATAGCTAAGAATATCATTCCATCATAGATTGGTCATTAATAAGGATGTCCTAAGGGATCTGAGTTTTGGTTTCCTGGGGGGATTTATCTATAGAGGGGATCTGCCTCTTTGTCGTTAATATCCTCTTTCCATAGAAATATAACTATAGATGTTCTTCACATATATTCCCCATAACAGACAGAAATGGAAAGAAAAACGTTACAGTTCCAATTTAATCAATACAATGCCTCAAAAGAAAAATCACTCAGATAGAGAGTGGACATCATTCCAGTTCGGATTTAATAAGACATCGAAATAAAAAACACAGTCATTCATAATAGAGAGGGGGTAGATCAACATATATGAATCCAATCTGTGGGAAGACAAAGGGAACAAACACGTTCCTCCCAACCGTAGAACAAGGAAGCTAGATCTACTTGCCCGATTCACCCCCTAGCCTGATCATGAATCCATGAGGGAAAATTTGGAAAAACTCCTCTTCGGCAATGTCCTTCAAATTTCAATAGTTATCCTCTTGCCTCACACTTACTCAACAGTGCTCATAACAGCAAGACAATTTGGTTTCAACAAAACTCCTCTTGCCTCACACTCAATCCGCAGTTCTCATAACAGCAAGAGGGTTCAGAAATCCTTTCTCAGCATACTTGGCAGCGTCCTGCCTCCTCGCATATGCTATTTATCCATTTTTGCCTAGGTCTTTTCCCTCCTTTGGGGATTTTCGCAGCTTTTCTTAATCCCTGATTTTCAGGGGCTACCAGTGGCCAAATCTCTGATTTTCCACTTGTAATCATCAGCCCAGGGGCAGTTCCAACTTGTTCCCCACTCATGGAGTCATGGTCAGCTGATTTTAACATGGTTGTTCCATTTGTCCTCCTGCATTTAATATAATTATTCTGTTGTGATACAAGTGTCATAGTCAAATATTTATTTGGGTCCAAATAGATCTCTACCCAACAGCCACAGTAATTAAATACAATTATTAAATTTGAAATTCAGAATTGCCATAAATGTCAAAAATTTTCTGGATTCGAATTTGCCAAAAACGGAAATAAATTTCCAGCACATAAAAATATTTATTTTGGGGGGATGTCACATCCTTTCCCCCTTCAGTAAAACATTGTCCTTAGTGTTCGTTCCTTTCCTAGAACAGGATTGGATGAGATTTCTACAAATCTCCCTCCAATTCCCAAGTGGCCTCCTCAGGACTAAAGTGCTTCCATTGCACCTTTACCTGAGCGATGGATCTGTTCCAAAGTGTTACTTCTCTCTGATCCAGAATGCGCAGGGGTTCCACCTAGAACTCCCCCTCGGGTTCCACCTGCACCAAGTTCCAATCAATCATATGAGTAGGATCATGAATATACTTTTTTAACAAAGAAACATGAAATACATTATGAATTCTTAGATTAGCTGGAAGTGCAAGCTGATATGCTACGGGTCCAATTTGAGTTAGTATCTCGAAGGGCCCACAAAAACTAGGTTCTAGCTTGGCATAGTTGCCCAACTTCAGTGAGATTTTTCGGGCTTTAACCTTCAAATAAACATGGTCTCCCACTTGAAATTCCAAGTGTCTTCTTTTCTGATCTGCATAGCTCTTCTGTCTGTCCTGTGCTTCTTTCAAGTTCTGTTGTACTTTCTTTACCATGTTCTCCATTTCTTAGAGCATCTGTAGTCCAACCATCATTCTGTCAGCCGGGTTATCCCAGCTAATCGGAGTTGTACACTTTCTGTCATACAGTATTTCGAAAGGGCTCAACTTAGCCGAAGTTTGGTACCCATTGTTATATGCAAATTCCACCAAGTATAGGTAGTCTTCCCACTTGTTCGGTTTTGTTCTTACATACATGCATAGCATATCCTCTATGATTTGGTTTGTCCTTTCGGTCTATCCATCTATTTGTGGATGATAACTCGTGCTGAAATTCAAATTAGTATTTAGCCCTGCAAACAATTCCTTCCAAAAAGCGGATGTGAATTTTATGCCTCTATCTAAAATCACCATTTTAGGAATACCATGCAGTCTAAAAATTTCTTTCATGAATATTTCAGCAATGTTAATAGCTTTAAAAGTAGACTTTACAGGAATAAAGTGTGCAGACTTACTGAGTTTATCGATTACCACCATGATAGAATCATTCTATTTCCAAGTTTTAGGCAAACCTATGATAAAGTCCAGTGAGATGGTCTCCCATTTCCATTCAGGTACTGGTAGTGGCTATAATAGGCTGGTTGGATGCTGGTGTTCGGCCTTAACCTACTGAAAATCTTGGCACCTAGCCAAGTACTCCGTCGTTTCGCCCTTCATATTAGGCCAGTAAAATAGTTTTCTGAGTGTTGTTATTGTTTTCTGGTAACCTGGATGGCCAGAGTATGGTTTCTTATGCACTTCGTCTAAAATAGTTAATTTTAGCTCTGCTGAATCTGGTACGTAAAGTATGTTTTTAAATCTTAATAGTCCCTCCTTTTCGATACTTATATCCGATTCATCTGAGTTTGTGACACTATTTTTCAATTCTTCCATCATCTTAGTGTAATTTTCATCATTAACACCTGTTGTTCTGATTCTTTGTTCCAGATCACTTTCTGCTCTGCTGATATTTATCTCAAATAACCCATGGATTCTGTGGCTTAAAGCATCTGCTACTTTATTTTCCTTACCCTTGATATGTCTGACTTCGAAGTCAAATTCGCTCAAGAAGGATAGCCACCTTGCTTGTCTCTCATTGAGGTCTGGTTGGTTGAACATATATTTCACTCCGCTATTATCTGTCAATAGTAAGAATTTTATGCCCATGATATAGTGTCGCCACATTTTTAAAGCATGTATTACTGCTGCTAATTCTAAGTCATGAGTGACATAATTTCGCTCGTGTTCCTTTAATTTTTGGGATTCATAAAAAATCACGTGCCCTTCCTGAGTTAGAACACCRCCTAGCCCCTCTTTACTTGCATCAACGCATACCGTGAAGTCTKTATCTGGGTCTGCTACCTTCAATATGGGTGTTGATGTCAATAATTCTTTTAGCTTTTTAAAACTGTCTTGTCACTTTTGTGACCAGTTAAACTCAGTCCCTTTCTTTTGCAGTGACGTGATAGGGTAGGCTATCTTGGAGAACCCTTCTATAAATCTGTGATAATATMCAGTGATTCCCATGAATGACCGGATATCTGCCACATCCTTAGGTACTGACCATTCCATAATGGATTTTATCTTTTATGGGTCTACGGCAATACCTTCCGAGGAAATGACATGTCCTAAATATTGTATTTCTCTCTGATAAAAGTTGAACATTTGTCAAATTTTGTGTAAATTTTGTGTTTCCTTAGTGTTTGCAGAACTATTCGTAAGTGTTCATCATGTTCCTCCTCTATTTTAGAATAGACCAGAATATCGTCGATAAAAACTACCACGAACTTGTCTAAGTACTTGCTAAAAATTTTGTTCATCAAGCACATAAATGTGGCTGGTGCAATAGTGAGTCCAAAAGGTATGACTACAAACTTGTAGTGTCCGTATCTTGTTCGAAAAGCTATTTTGTTTATGTCCTGGTCCTTTATCCTAACTTGATGATATCCAGATCATAAATCCAATTTTGAGAAGATCTTGGCCCCACCAACTTGATCAAACAGATCATTTATCCATGGTAAGGGGTATTTGTTCTTAATGGTCACTTTGTTCAGTTGTCCATAATCGATACATAGTCTTACAGTACCATCTTTCTTTTTCACAAAGAGGACTGGTGCTCCCCATAGCGAGACACTTGGTCTGATATACTCTTTATCCAACAATTCCTGTAATTGTATTTTTAATTCTATCAGTTCTGGTAGATTCATTCGGTAGGGTGCTTTTGAGATAGGGGCTGAACCGGGTAGTAAGTCTATGGAGAAATCTATTTCTCTCCTAGGAGGCAATTCTGGTATCTCATCAACAAACATGTCTCTGAATTCATGTAAGACAGCAAAGTCTTCTAACTTGGGCTTATCTTCTTTTTCTAATAGATTTGTTACTTGGATGGCATAAACTTGACATCCCTTTCTAATACATTTCTTGAATTGCATCACTGAAACTTGTCTAACTAACATAGGTTTTGGTATGCCTTGGGTTGTTCTAACAGTGCCAAAATTATCTTTATAGCTAAGTATCTTTGTATAACAATCTAGTACTGCTTTGTGTTGTTCCAACCAGTCCATCCCAATAATCATATCATAAGACCCTAGTGGTAGGATGTTCAGATTGCTCCTTATATTTTGACCATCTAAACTGAACTCAAGATCAGAAATAAAGTTAACTACTTTTCTTTTAGTCCCTGTTGCTAGTTGTACAAGCCAAGGATTTTCATGCTTTTGTTTCTTAAGTTTATTCGACTCTACTACATCGGGAGTAATATAACTTAACGTAGCTCCAGGGTCAATTAAAATAGAAATTCGAGTGTCAAGGATTTTACCTTCAATCTCTACCACTGAGGACTGGTGGTCAGCTTGTCGACCATCTATGGCTGCATTTATCCGAAGTAGACTTCTACCCATGTCACCCACTGTCGAGGCTTCCTGCAAATTGTGAACAGCAATTCTGTTTGCTGCAATTAAACGTGGACAGTTCCTCCTTAGATGAGGTTCTCCACACTCCCAACACTTTAATGGCTCGTGGGAGTTGTCCCCAAACTTCTTCATTCCAAGGTTTACCGGTTTACCACTACCTTGTGTATTCGGATGATTGGAGTGAAAATCCTTCCTTGGGAAACCCTTTAATACATTCTGATAAGGAGTTGGCTGGTATCTCTTCTTCCGTTGGTTTATTCCATCTTGCTTCTTATCCTTCCAGGTCTTGGGAAACTCTACCCACTGTTTATACTGGTCATAGCACATTCGTGCCTTCCTGAATGACTCACTCAAGGATTTGGGGTTGTCAAACTCAATTTTGTCCCTGTAGGACTGTGGTAAACAACTTAAGAATCACTGGATTTTTACCTTATCCTCCCGGATGTATGGTACAAACCTTAGTAGTTCCATAAATTTATTTATAAGGTCATCCATCGTCATTTGTCTGAGTCGTAATTCATAAAATTCTTTCGTCTTCCTTTCATAATAGCTCTCAGAAAGGTATTGTTTCTTAAAATACTTCTTGAAGTCAAACCATTCCAACTGTTTCTCCTTTAGGCCCTTGGCCAATTTCATGTCCTGCCACCAAATGTTGGCCTTTCCCTTCAGATTGTAGATGGCCATTCTAACCTTCATGTTGTTGGAATAGTTGTAGATTAGGAAGTATTTTTTGATGTCCAACAACCATGCCTCGACTTCTTCTCCTGCCCTGGACTCTCCATCAAAAGTAGCTGGTTTAATATTTTTAAATTCTCCTTCAAGGTGGTCTGTTTGTTTTATTTTCTTGTCTGGTATGGTTTTGTCTTCAATTGAAGGTGTCCCTTCAGACGAACTGTCTCCTTTTTCTGTTTTCACACCAGAATTCTTGGAGGCCCTTTTGCTGACCTCTTCCTCATGGTTATCATCTTTTGGGATTTTCTTGGTTACTATACTACATAGAAAGACTTCATTTATCTCTTGTTGTTCCTACTGTGCCTTCTTTAATTTTTCATTGTCGGCCTTGAAAACCTGTAGTTCAACTATAAGGTTTCTCATTGTTTCCAACACCTCCGTGAGTGAGCTTCCATCATTGTTTTGTCTCAGATCTCCAGGAGGTCCTTGTTGCAGATTCTCTTCCATCCTTATTTCTGCACCTTCTTGAGCTGCCATTATTTAACACAAAACAGAAAAGCTTTATGTTTGCAATTCACAAGGTTTGTTAGTTTTCTCATAGATCAGAATTTATATACTAAGCAATTAATGTGGCCCTGTTCAGGCCTAGTGTTGTAACTTTTTCTCTGATACCATATGTAATGTACCTCAAAAATCACCATAAAAAAAAAAAATATTTCCATGGCATCAATCAACTTCGTTTAATATTAGATTGACAAAAAATAAGAATGACTCAATTCTGACCGTAAAAGAAATCCCTCCAAGAAAATGTTCCTTCCCTTATTCCCTGCACCCTTCCAGCATACTCAAAGTAAGAGGGAAATACAAACTTAGCTCGAAGGAGCCTCTGTTGTTTAGAGAGAGAGTAGGATATCACCCTGAAGTGTTCAGAGCGAGGCAGAGAGAAAAATCATCTGGCAAGAGTCGAGATCCAGTGGAAAATGCCAAATCCTCCTCGCCAGATATCTTTAGAAGAACGAACGGTGATAAATTGTCGGGAAAAGGACCAAAATTCAGTGGATCGTTAGATCCCATAAATCTGTGTGTAAGTTAAGGATGATCTATCAAAACTCAGGAAGGTAAAGATCAGATGTATTTAGAGGAACGGACGGTGGAAAATTCATCGGGAAAGTACCGAAATCCCGTGAACTATCAGATCATAAAGTTCTACGCTGATGTTAAGGTTGATCATTCACAATCTTAGGAGGGTAACAACCATTGGATGAGAAACAGCAGGAGTCGTTGATCTTGTTCTTCGGATTTTCGCCAACTTGGAGTTGCCACGTTGGAGGATGGGCCCGCCAGAGGACCATCCCATTCCAGACCCCACATTTTTATTCAAAAGCCAAAACAAAAAAAAACAACAACCAAGAACTCCCGAATCGCGAAAAAAATAGCATGTCGGGGTTTTGGGGTTCGGGATTTTGTGTTTCAAAGTGTCCAAACCACAGCATATACAAACCTTCAAAATGCGAAAAGGAACAGGTGGGACCCACATTTCAAGGTTTTCAGGGTTTCGGACTTCGCGAGTTCCAAACTCGAACATCAACTCACAGCAACTTGCGAAATGCAAAAAGGGACGAGTGGGACCCGCATTTCGAGGTTTCAGGGTTCGGAGTTTCATGAATTCAAATGCCAACCTTTACACACCAGAACTTCCAAAATCGTGAAAAGTGAAAAAGAGCAAAGGTGCGACCCACACATCGAGATTTCGGAACTCGAGGTTTCGGGGTTTCAAATGTCAACAACAGTGAAAGACATTTCATGAAGTTTCAAAAAGGTAAAGGTGGGACCCGCCACTTCGGGATTTTGGGATTTACGAACACATGGTGCATAAACACATTGGAAAAGAAAATCCAAAATGTGAAAAGTGGAAGCTTCGAGGTTTCGGGGTTCGGAACTTTGTGAGTTCAGAATCAATATACACAAACCTATGAAAGGCGAAAGGGAAGTTGGACTAAGTGTTCCTGTCAAAAATTCAAGGGAATAAAAACAAACGCAAAGGGAGAGAGAGAGCTCCTACTGTAACTCTTCACACTATTTTCCTCACTCCTTGGTCTTTAACCTTTGCGAGTACTCTCAAAATTTCATTTTCTGGGAGAAATCTTACTTTTGTTTTTTGGTGAACTGAGGGTGTAGATGGATACAATATACTTTTACTTCACAGAATTCTGAACACCTAAGGACTTAGGGAATTTACACGCACAAAGGGGCACAAAGGATAAAAATTCTCTGTATAGGGTAAATTCTCTAATATCCACTTAGAGCCTCTTTTAAACCCATGCATTATACGTCAATCGTACTAGATCTATGCATCTATGAAAATACATAGCTAAGAATATCATTCCATCATAGATTGGTCATTAATAAATATGTCCCGAGGGATCTAAGTTTTGGTTTCCTGGGGGGATTTATCTACAGAGGGGATCTGCCTCTTTGTCGTTAATCTCCTCTTTCCATAGAAATATAACTACATATGTTCTTCACATATATTCCCCATAACAGACAGAAATGGAAAGAAAAACATTACAGTTCCAATTTAATCAATACAATGCCTCAAAAGAAAAATCACTCAGATAGAGAGTGGACATCATTCCAGTTCGGATTTAATAAGACATCGAAATAAAAAACACAGTCATTCATAATAGAGAGGGGGTAGATCAACATATCTGAATCCAATCCGCGGGAAGACAAAGGGAACAGCCACGTTCCTCCCAACCGTATAGAAAGGTAGCCAGATCTACTTGCCCGATTCACCCCCTAGCCTAACCATGAATCCATGAGGGAAAATTTGGAAAAACTCCTCCTCAGCAATGTCCTTCAAATTCCAACAGTTATCCTCTTGCCTCACACTTACTCAATAGTTCTCATAACAGCAAGACAATTTGGTTTCAACAAAACTTCTCTTGCCTCACACTCAATCTACAGTTCTCATAACAGCAAGAGGGTTCAGAAATCCTTTCCCAGCATACTTGGTAGCATCCTGCCTCCTCGCATATGCTATTTATCCATTTTTTCCCAGGTCTTTTCCCTCCTTTGGGGATTTTCGCAGCTTTTCTTAATCCCTGATTTTCAGGGGCTGCTAGTGGCCAAATCTCTGATTTTCCACTTGTAATCATCAGCCCAGGGGTAGTTCCAACTTGTTCCCCACTCATGTAGTCATGGTCAGTTGATTTTAACATGGTTGTTCCATTTGTCCTCCTGCAGTTAATATAATTATCCTGTTGTGATACAAGTGTCATACTCAAATAGTTAGTTGGGTCCAAACAGATCTCTGCCCAATAGCCACAGTAATTAAATACAATTATTAAATTCAAAATTCAGAATTGCCATAAATGGCAAAAAATTTCCAAATTCGAATTTTCCAAAAACGGAAATAAATTTCTAGCACATAAAAATATTTATTTTGGGGGGATGTCACACCAATCTAATTAGTAAATGTGTAGAATGCATTGGTTCACAATTAAATTGTGAACCAAAATCTTGTTGTTGTAGCATGTTGATTTACTAGAGAAAGTCAAGATGAAACTTGGTTGAAACTTCTCAAGGAATAGAGTAGGAAAATCCCAAATGGAGATAGATTTCACAAGCAAGGGAGGAGGAAAGGAGGAATACTTTCCTCACTTCGAGAAACTCTAAGTTTAATAGAGTTATAAACTTGAACAACTGTGAAAGAAAAGTATAATAAAAAATGAATATGTTTGAAAGAATGACCTTGGTCAAAGGCCATGTTATGCAAAGGCAGTGAAACCTTGGGAATAGTTTAGTAGAGATGAAAATATCTATGTGTGTAAAGGAATTAGAAAAGGGGAATATTCCATTAACTCTTTCTTGTTTCCTATTGTGATTCTCTGGTTTTAGAAACTAATATGCTCATGCACGTAAATTTTTTGGCATGAGAATGTTGATAGCTGCATGATGATAGAGAAAACTGAAATATTTTCTTTTATGTTTGCACTCACAAAAACATTGAGGATAATGTGGCAAGTACATATAGATATGCTAGGAAATATCTAAGAATGTTTTCTAATTTAAATTTTGTGGTACATGTATTTTTATTTAACATGACAGCTAATGTAATAGTGAATATGATGATGCATGATATATGTAGGAAATATTGGATTTGTTGAAGAAGACAGTTGTGAATGATGGAAAACCTCAGGTAGAGGATAATTACAAAATGTTTGTTGATAGAAAAGAATATTGAAGGGACTTAGGAGTCCCCATGAAGCACCATTGATGAGTTCATATCATAGAAGATGTTGGAAGCCAGAACAGGTATAAAAGTGTTCATGCCTATGTTCCATAAGGTTTGAAAGGGATTGGGTAAAAATCCCTTCTGAGATATTTTATTATTTTAATGATATAAAATGATTTTTAATAGTTGTTGTATGCCATTGATACCTGATCAGGGTAAGATTTGGGAAGAAGAACCTAAATTATAGAGGGTGGAACCCCTAGCATCCAAGGATTGTTACAATCCTTGCAAGAAATTCATGAACAAATGTATCATGAATGCATATGTCAATCAAGAAGGATTGAAAGCACTCTTAAGCAACGCATTGATTGAATGCATTAAGAAATGAATGTTTGCATGAGAGGGAATATAATGGATTGTCCATCATGGAAGAGGACCTTCCAATATTTTGAAAAGTTGTAATAATAGTAGGAAGAGGAACTGAGTGGCCATAAATTTTGGTACATTGGTTATTAGTGAAGAAGAATGCTTGAATGTATTCATGTGTAACTTTCAGTTTCATGTGAGCTGATTTGAGGTTAAGATAATCTCAAAGAAGGAAACAATGTCCTATTGTAATAATGAGTATATTTAGAGAATTGACATAGTGAGAGGTTGGTTGTGCTCCAAGGAACCATGGAAAAGTGCCTAATAGAAAATATCGAAATCAGAAAATCAATGCAAGGTTGCATTGTGAGTGATTGTGACCATGAACATTGGCACATTGGTTAAGCTCGTATGATGAAATGAGTGTAGATAGAAGAGCTTGGTATGCTGAAATAATGCATAAGGAATGGTAAATTCCTTTTTAATTTTATATCATTGAATAGATGAATGTGATGCAACTGTTAGATTGCACAAATTAAGAATTGTATGTGATGTCATTGTAAATTTTCAATGCATGAGAAACCAATAGTATGTTTGGTTGTGTAAAGATTGAATTACAGGAAGGAGGGTCTTGGAAATGGAAATATTGTAATCCCATGATGAATAATAATGTCTACTAGTTGTAAAGATCCAAACTGTTCGGAGAAGGAAATATCATGCTTGTGAATCATGGTTCCAATACGAAATAGATCTAAAAATGAAATGAAAATGTGGAGTTAAAAAATTGTAGGTAACAAATTTGAAAATTGATTGAAGTTGGTAATGGTATCTCACAAATTTTTGTATGCATATGAACACAGGTGAGATGAAAATATCTATCTAGGGAGTACAAATGGTGTATGTCAAGTAAGAAAGCATGGAAGAAGACCACTATTGTGACAAGAGAACTTTTTGATAAGTCATGATCACCATAAGAATGTTTTGTTGTGGTAACATGGGCCAAAGATACACTTTCGGTAGAGCAATCTAGAGGGACGCCTCGATACAGAAATCTTAGGGGAAAATTCAGTTGTGATACTCAAAAAAGTCTCTAAAACTCTTCTTATGTGAGAAATATTGGGCAAGCAAGATGGATCACCCGAGGGACTATATAGCAGAGAAGGGGATGCCTAAGCCTGAGCCCGAAAGGCAAGTGACTACAAGGAGAAGGAGATTTCGATATCTCATGTGAAAGACTCGGTAGAGTCTTTAAAATTTTGTCATATATTGACTGGGATCATGCACACAATGGGTATGACAAGGAAAGACAATGAGTCGAGTAAAAATGACATCCATGTAGATGCAGATCCATGAACTACACAGATAATTATGATGTTGATATGTGAAATTTCCCCCTTGAGTTATGAACAACAATAAAATGTTTTTGCATGAAATTGGACTTAATATGCTTATTGTTTGAAATTATTGTAGGCATATGCTAAATGCCAAGAGTTTGGAAGGACTAGACTAAGGAGAGGAACAGTGTTGTTGAAGCAACTAAAATATGAAGGCATGGTAGGTGTTGTTGAGATAAAAAGAACATTGAGGATGGTGTTCCTTTAAGGGGCATGGGATTGTAAGACGCATGTTTCCCCCTAGTATGTAATTAATCATAATTATGATTGTCATACAATGGCATGAAAATATTGTAACTACCAACAAATGAATATGGGAGTGAAGAATTAAATTATTGGCCATGATACTACCAAGGGAAATCATGGGAGATAGAGAGACGGGTTCATTATGCTAAGATGACTCGATGCCCCTTTGTTGAAATAATTCAATTAGAAGTAACATATGTTTTCCCATAACCTTGATTTCAACGCAAATTAGTTAATGAGGGAGGATTGGTGGTTGAGAAATGAACCACCCTCAATGAATGAAGATATGAAAAATATGGCTAGGACAACAGAGGCTCCCACCCAAAGGTACAACAAAGTACAAATTCTATAGTCCAGATTGACCCATGAGTTCCTTCTAACCGAAGGATTTGGACAGGTCGAGAACCTTCCTGTGTGGGTCGTGCAAGATAAGGAGGCATGAAGGGGCATGAAGAGGCAATGGGGAATCAACACAGAAGGAGAACATGATGATATTTTAGGGACTCTCAGAGAGAAAGGAGTTGCTCGCAAGACTGGTTCAAGAACCCAAGAACCCATCCTAATATTAGAGGTTGCGAGTTTGATTTTGGGAAGGCATCTGATAAACCTTGAAGAGGTTCGAGCTAGGAGAGAGAGTTGTTGTGAGAGAATATGTGAATAAGTGTAGATAATTCCCTAGTGGTATCATGGCTTGGCATGGGGGTGTCCTACAACCGAAGTGACTGATCATGCAGAGCCTATGGTTGGGTGGAAAGGTGAACACCATAGTCAATTGGTTGGATACATCTTATGAACATATAAGTATCTCATATACTCTTTGTAATAGGATTAATTGTATGGTTGGATGCATGTAAGTGTATTGTAAAATTTTATACCTGGTTAATAGTGTGAATGTTTATTTCTTGATGAGTCCTTGAACTTGAAATAAAAAGGGAAACTGTGTGGTTGGTTGTACCCTTTGGTTGCACTCATGAATGGTTATACTTGTTGGAGGGTTGAACTCCTATATTTTTGTAAGAGTCGTTGT
Organism: Picea mariana; assembly: GCA_032191745.1. Classification (NCBI taxonomy): domain Eukaryota; kingdom Viridiplantae; phylum Streptophyta; class Pinopsida; order Pinales; family Pinaceae; genus Picea; species Picea mariana. Next base: position 647,912 of record JASDQU010103651.1, read on the forward strand.
GTCTATACGCACATACATATATATATATATATATATATACACGCACACACGCATATATATGCACATGTGTGTCATAGTATTTGGATCCCTGAAACAAAGAAACCTTGCGGGATAAGATGAAGTAGAGTTACCATGTGTAGGAAAAGAAGTGTCTTGAATGAAGGTGTTGGCGCGTGGTTATAAGACCCTAGGTTCAAGTTATCTAACCAAAAAAACCCTTCAGACACTCGCCATTTTAGCATCACCTAGATGTAAGTGAAGTCTCACCCAAGGCATTTATTGGGGCTACAAGAACCAAGTTTTTTCAATAGTGAGGGGATGGGGGGCTATTGTCATGTTCAGTCTTAACTATCTACTCTATGTGCATTATCATGTGTTTGTTATTCCTTGATTACTTAGTAATTGGTTTTATGTAGTACCATAGTGATGCAGATTGAAACATAAACCATTCACAATAACATCCATAACTATTGTGCAATGATAATATAGTAAAATATCTAATTCTAGTGATGCATCAAGAGAAAATCCATGATCAATCACATAAAAATACAAGTAGACACATTAATTAACGTGGTTCACCCAACTTTGGGTTGCGTCCGAAATGGTTGGCTTATTTATTATGATTTTCTATAATCATCCAAGGCTTGTTCACTGCACTTACAATAGATATATCATGATATCTCTCTCCATCTTGCCTATTCGCTCTGCAGTGCAAGCCTCTCTCTGCAATCTCTCCCTAAACCTTCAAACATATAATCTCTCTCATTCTCATTCTATTCTCTTAGCATCAACAACAATATTAGTTCTTCTCCAACCTTCAGCAGCAACAACCACAACTTCAGAAACCTATTCTACCTGACCCATTACATATTTATACATGGAATCTAGCACTCAAAACCCTACTTGTTTACCTCCAAAACCAAATTATGACTCATTTTGACTCATTACAACTCATTTTGACTCGTTGTTCATGTGTCTTTTTCTTATCTTTGTCCTACATACTACTTTTCCATTCTCGATTATTGTTCTTTCTTCTTTTGCGCATATGTTTGATTTTGCATGTCGAATTGTTGTCCTTCCTTTTCATCTGCTTTATCTTCTTTATTTATTCTCTTGTTTTATTCTCTTTCTTTATTCTCTTTCTTTTCACTTCCAAGTAATTTTTTACTATGCACTTCAATCATGAACGCACCTTTACTACGCACTTCAATCCTGAACGTGCCTTTACTATGCACTTTGCTCCTTCCTTCTCTTCTTTCTTTTGTTGTTGTGCATGTCCTCCATACTCAGGATTTTCCTCAAAACTATATCCAAAATTCATGTCCAACAGGCACCCAACACTCACATGTGGCTTGTCCCAAACTACTCAGGCATGTTGCATCACACTCCTCCATGCCTCCATGAATTTTTGGAGGGTTTCCCTCACTATTGTGACTTCTTTTGTTACTTTTGATTCTTTTTCCAAAATTTTTTCTACGACCTGCACATTCAGGGTCATGAATTAGTTTCCTTCATTGATTTCTTTGTTGTGCCCTACACAGTGGCAAATTCTCGTATTATCATGAGTGCTTTGTTATGTAGAGGCTCCAATTTGTGCGCAATCTTCTTCTGATCTACCTACATCTTCTATAATTCATTGTATTTATGTCTATTTGCAAGGATGGTCATCATCCATTTAGTAGGTGGTAGATTTTTAATGCTTTCATTGGTTTTTTGTGCCTATTCATGTGCGCTTCTTATTCTATCTTCAATATCCTTCAGCTCTGGATTCATCATGATCTGTGTCCAAATATATCTACTCTCATCACACAAACTTGTGCACTGCTAGTATAAACTCTTATTATTTTCCATTGAGGTTGTCACTACCCTTTCCCTTTGCTCCTTTTCCTCAGGAGGTGGAAAGGCTTTAATGACTTCGTCGATTCTTGAGATCTTCTCTTCCATTGTGGCCTCTACTACTATTGGTACTTCTAGGATCTCCTTATAGATATTTTGGACAACTATTTGTATCCACAGTGCCATTTTCTCATCCTTGTCCTTCTCTTTTAGTACTTTCTCAGCCTTTTCCTTGGCCTCACTCTTCTCCTTCATCATTCTTTCAATTTTTTCTTCAACCTCGCTCTTCTACTGTAGAGAATTTGTATACTTTTGTTGATTTTTTTCCTTCTTGTATGTCACTTGATCAACTCTATGGACGCTAACTTTTCACAGACCCTTATCTCCTTCATAATATTAATGTGCAAGCTCTACATTTATTGGGTGGGAATCCGAGAAATGGATAAATTCAGATGACTTAGTGCTCTCAGTTTCTCTTGCAGTTCTTATGTCGAGAACTTGACTATGTCTGACACTTTCTCCAACACATTGTGCCTGGATGCTAACTTTGACAGGAATGGATTAGTAGTCCCTGCTTCCTCAATCAGGCTCATTGATGGTCCTTCACCCAAGCCTCTCTCTGGTGCTATCCTCACTTCCTCTAATATTGTTTGAATTGTCATCAACTAGTCCTGCACCTTATAGTGTTGTTCCTCTATTTTTCATGATGCTTCTTCAATTTTCTCCTCTATGGTATCCTGCACTTGGTAGATGATTATATCCATGTCATATTCTGCTAGAGTATAGACAGGTGATACTTTGTGGGCTTTCATCTTTTTTCATGCAACTATAGTTGGTCCCTTCCCCTTGTCTTTTCATTTGATCCCTACTCTTGGGACTGTTTGTAGTATGTATTCTGTTGATGGTCCTATCTTCAGCATAATATCTACATCATTGCATTACCCATTTCCATGCCCCTCAATTAGTTCTTCCTCTTTATTGTCTTGTACTTCTTCTTCATCAGGGTGTTTAGTTTCTTCATATAGGAGTTTCCATTCTTCATCCTAGTCATTGGCGATCATGAATACATCATTCGTTATCAACTAGTAGCCTGTTGATATCTAGTGGCACGCATGGTATTTTGGATTGGATGTACATGTGGTGCATCCCTGCTGTAAAGTGCGCAATATTCTGGTAAGTCTCTACAATTTGGGTGATGATGTGTTTTGTGTGCGTTATTATGTGCCTGGTCATGTCAAAGTAGACATAGAAGGTGACATTGTTATCTATTTGTCTCCCCTTGTTTTTCATATGCCATAGGTTTGCATATCACATAGTTGCATTACCTTTGTTTGTTGTTTTCAAAAATTGGTAATCGTCAAGCTCCTTCTAGACAACTAGTGTGATCAGGATGGGAAGCCATGCATAATTAAATTACATGCCTTTCTCCTGGGCTTCTATGTGATCTATCAAAATATGATTTACTAGAAATTTGGCCCAATTCATTTGGACCCCCTCTACACACTTTTATGCAGTTGTGATCACTATTTTCGACACCTCATCCTTGTGGAATTTCCTTAGTAATTTTTTGGACAAGACCTACGTTGCAAATCACACAATATCATCACTTATGTTTATGACATCCAAACCTTGCTTCCCTCTGAAGGTGTGCAACTTATCCTTCATAGTTTTTGATAGTGCTTTCTCCCCCTCGTTGTTTTTGAATAATGTTGTTGGATCTTCTCCTACTTTCGAAAAGCCTTTTATCTGGACAATTAGTTTTGTATCAATAGATATTGGTGGTTCTAGCCACAAATTTCCTCTGTGGATTCAACTCCGTAAAATTTTGATGCAGGAGTTTATTTCCATACTTCGACCAAAATGTGGGATCTCCAACAGATTCAATATTCCTTATTTCTTTGGTCTTACCTCCAAACTCTTTGGTGCACGTAGGATTGCACATGTCCCTGGTACACTTTTGGTGCACAAATATTTCTCTTGTGTCAGCTTGGGAAACTTTTTTCCATCCATTATGTCATGGTCTGCAAACATCAAAGTAGTGATCTTTCCTAGCATGTCCCCTTCAAAAATTACATAGGGTGGTATTTCTAACCTGTGGCGCAGTGTTCTTTCTTGGTGGTATGTAGTCCCTATGAAAGTTTGGCTACGAGGTCGAAGCTCTGGGTGTTTCCATGAACATTGGCACAATCGGTAGTCTTTTTGTTTTTTTGCGTGTTGTGGTTGTTGGTGCCCAAAATTTTAGTGGTACCATTTTTATTTGTGTCTGATTTATTCAATTGTTTTGTATCGGTTCAGGTTCATCTCTATTTTTCTCTGTATGCTCACATCTCTTATCAAATTCAAATAACATTTTCTTATCGAGCTATTATGCACTTTTATAACCCTTTGACAATTATGAAATTATTTTCGTGCCCACAGTAAGTGTTGAATCTGGTCAGAGTATGCAATCAATACTTTCCTTAATGTGGTATCAATGCCAAATCCTTCATTGGATTCTTCCTTCGATATCCTAGTTTGTCCTGATCCTCAATGATGCCTTCTATTTATGATTACGCATCTCCAAGACGTTTCATCATTACTTATTTTTAATTGTCGTTTCCATTATTTAATGCCATTAAAAGTCCTATCATGATCTTTACTTTTGCATGCACTTAAATTCCTTTGTGTTGTCTCTATTATCTATGTGATACTCCATTTTTCTACATGGTTCCTATCTGCTTTATTTCCCATACATCTTCCTGTCTATCTTGTAGTTCTTATTGTTTTTCCACTTTTTATTTGTTTTCGTATTTTTCTATCTTTTGTTTGTTTTTATGTATTTTATCTCCCTACTATAGTACAACTACTATGATACATGTGTTCTTGCGCAACTTGGATTAATGTGTAGACGGTCATTCATCTCGATAGAGTTTCAAACAAATTCCATTCACCATGCCTCCCATGGATTCTCCATTTAGCATTTCTAACTGTGCAGAACCTACCTCCGTCGCATGATAAATCACATATGGTACTAACCAACGTATTTGAAACTTTCTTGGATGCGGCATGAACTTATTTTCATAGAGTAATACTGAATCTCCCACTTGCAACTTTTTATGTTTAATGTGTCTATCATGCCATGTATTTTTTCTTGCCTTCTGAACTTGCTGATGGAATCCTATGAAAAATTGGTCTTCCTCAAGTTGTACCAACTATGACGATATTTACTCTATTGTGCCAGAGTCCGAAAGATCTGTAATCACTGCAACGCGCTGGGTAGGCATAATAAACTCCATCAACATCACTACTTCTTGGCCATAAACCAACCTAAAAGGTGTCTGTCCTATCAATTTTTTTATTTTAGTCATGTATGCCCATAATACTGTAGGAACCCTTAAGTCCCAATCATCTCTTCCTACATTGTAGATCTGTGTCAAAGCATTCTACATAATTTTATTAAAAGCTTCTACTATCCCATTGTCCTGAAGGTGATATGGTGTGCTCCTCTGATGATGAATTTGAAATTCCTCAGTCAATACTGCAATCATCCTATTCAGGAAATGTGTTCCTTGATCACTAAGTAGGATGCACGGGCATCCAAATCGTGTGACTAAATTCTCAAATAGAAATCATGTAGTGGTCTTTGTGTTGTAGTCTATGATTGGTGTTGCTTCAACCCATTTGGTCAAATACTTTGTCGTAGTGATTATGTACCTAGCTCTAGATCTTCTTGTTTATGGGTTGATTGGTCCAAAAAAGTCTATTTTCCATTTATCAAACGCTTGCAATGTAACTTGTGGGTGTAAAGGAATATCATCCCTTCTGGAGGGATTTCCCATCCTTTGACATACATCGCATCCCTGATAGTATTCTTTAGCATCCTTATGAAGTGTTGGCCACCCGAGCCCTACCCACAAAATATTTTGTGTGGTTGTTTTACCTACATAGTGTCCTCCTGCAACCCCTTTGTGCACTTTTGTGAGTATCATGGGCCTTTCATGAGCTAACACACATAGTCTCAATATTCCATCTGCACCTAACTTGTAGAAGTTATCTACAATTAACTGATAGTCAACCAATTTAACCACTATTGTTTTCTTCTGTGCAACTGTCATGTCTGACGGGGCCATTCTTGTACTTAGGAATTTCATGATGTCTACGAAGTAGTCATCCACCATTTTAACTAAAAATAGTTTGCATCCGACAATATATTATCTAGATTCCATGCATTTTCTCCTAATAGTATGCATGATAAATGATCTGGTCCTACATTCAAATTCCCTAGTTTCACAACAACCTCAAAATCGTATTCATGACACATCAATAACCACCTGCATATTCTTCCTCCCAACAATGGCTTGTTCACTCAGTATTTTAGTGCAAAATGTTTTGTATACATAATAAAATAACAACCCAATAATTAATTTCTAAAGTTCTCTAGCGCATATACCATTTCCAATCCTTCTCGTTCTGTAGTGGAGTAATTCTTCTCTGTTATGGAAAAATTCCTACTTGCAAAAGAAATTAGGTGATCTATGTCACATTTACCTGGTTGAGATAGTGTTGCGCCTAAAGCTATGGATGACTCATCCACATGGACATGGAACTCCTTCCAATCTACGAAGATCGAAATTGGTGTGGTCACTAATTTATGCTTCAATGTATACAAACCTTTCTGACAATCCTCATTCCACTGGAACTTAGCTTCCTTCTTCACTAACTTCTCCATAGGTGTTGTAATTTGTGCATAGCCCTTAATGAACTTCCTGTAATATCCTTTATGGACCAAGGTTTCTCTCAAATTCTTGACTAAGGTGGGTGGTTGTAAATCCAAAATCACTGCAATCTTGGCAGGATCCACTAATAATCCCTACTTACATACCACATGGACCAACAAAAAGCCAAAAGGCAAGCAGAAAATACATTTCTTCAACTTTAGTGAAATATGACATTTTCTACACCTATCCAACATTAGCTTGAGTAATTCTATGTGATCTTTCAATAAAAAAAACACGGTCCAATCGTATAAGTACACTTCAAGGAACTTATGAATAAATTCCTTAAAAGTTGCAATAACAACCCATGACAAAACTACAGGTGCATTCTTAAGTCCAAAGGGAGTCATTGTGTACTAATAAATTCCCCACTTTGCTGCAATACTATTCTCATACTTGTCTTCCTATGCATTATTTATCTGATGGTACCCTGAGAATCCATTTGTGAAAGAATAGGCATCCTACCCTCCTACATTTTCTAGCACTTCATCTGTAAAGGGTGTTGGAAATGGATCATGTAGACAAGCATCATTTAGTTTCCTTAGGTCTACAAAAATCCAGATTCCTTATGTTTTCTTATCCCATACCACTATTGGACTTATCCATTTTTATTCCACCACCAGTTCAATAACTCTAGCTTCCAACATTCTATCTATTTTTTCTTTCACCTTCTCTTTGTACTTATGATTTAACTTGTAGGGTCTCTGTCACACTGACCTAGCCTCTGGTTTCAAAGGAATATTCATCTCACCTAATTCCCCAGTTATCCCCTTCATCTCTACGAATGTAGTTGGGAATAGATCATGATACTCCTGCAGTAAATCTACAATCTTCTCCACAGTCTCATCATTCCAATAATCTCTTATCTGTGAAACTTCGGATTCTATCTTGTCCCAACATTTACCTTTCGTGTCTTTAGTGTTTGTGCGTATGCAACAAATTGAATTTTAGATCCTTCTACTTTGTGTTCCCCCTTGGTTTTAAGTACTTATATATGGATAGTCATAAGAGTTCGGTAAGTAATACACACAGGCACCACCTCCATTGGCCCTTATTTTGAAAATATCTTGGTTCGAATGACCTGTAGGGATGCATATACTAATGGAGATTCATGTTCAAAAGTAAATTTTACCTTGAACCTTTGAGTCAGCTAGCCCTAATTTTTTTTTATCTCCACATTTCGAGCTCCAAGTACCAGTTCTTTGGAATTGTATCCAATGTATGTATAAACCTATGTATCCATTCCTTATTCAGTATCAACCCCCATATGTTTCTACACTACACAATATGGTCTGATGGGTTACTTATCCCTGTATACTTCTACACAATATTCTCCAACTCGGTACCAAATCTCACTTGCACTAGTCTTCTACACTACGACAAGTTTTCCATTCCCTCTTTGTGTGCAGCCCACCATCTGGTTGGAGCAGCTTTCAAGACAACATCTAGTTCCAATAGTCTTTTTTTTCGGGTACCTACAACTCAAATGCATTTACAAATGAGCTTATATCATTCTTTCCATCATACCTAGGTGGATCATATAAATTTGTTCCAATCTAGCACAATGATCAATTTATGCGTGCACATCATCTAGTTGATACTTCATGCATCCTTTATTGCTAATGTTCCCGACCTTCCTTTGATTTTTATGCACACGAGCTAATGCTTGTCCAACTTAGTGCACCATCTGCAGTGTGGTTAACATATTCATCCATCCACACAATCATATTATACAAGTTGTCAATTTCATTCCCTCTTATTGGCTCTATGTACTTATTTCCTTCTGTTGGATCCAATGGTGCAGTAACCTTCAAGTCCCCTACCTCAAATATAATTTCCCTCCTTTTCATATTAATGATCGCCTGATTTTCAAAGTCCCATTCTAAACACATTAGTGCTAGTTATGGCTGACTATCATCCATGATCACGATGACTTCGAAATATGCTACATTGCACACCCCATCTATATTCATAGGTACTCCTGACAAATTCCCAATTGGTACTATATTGTGTTGGTTCACCAACCTTAACTAAATAGGAGATGAAATCAACTCAGGTTTCCCCATGATTTCCCAGGTCTTCTTTGGTAACACATTTACATCTAAATCCAAGTCTAAAATAACATTATCCACATCATATTCCCCAATCTACACACTTAATATGAATTCTCCATTGGTCCTGTTTTTGCACAATACCTGATTCACTACCCTTTGTGTGATAGGGATTTCCCTTTCTTGCATGCAATGATAAATCATTTCACATAATGTATTCAGAGCAGTTTCATCTTTCATCAATTCTCTGTAACTTCTCAAAAACTCTCTCAGAGTACTTACCTTCCCAAGTGACTTGTTTGGCATAGTACGCTCACAAATAGGAGGTGCATATGATGTTTATTCTACCCAATCTGGTCCTAGTATCTATTTTCTTTCCCTATGATACGTCTACTTTTCTTGATGTTGGTCGAATGTTGGCATAGGTCCTGTTGATTTCCTTACCCATTTCTCATCCTGCTTCCCCCTATTTTTTGCATCAACCACTGTTCTAGATCCTTTGCACGTAAAAATTGCTATTATAGGCCCTTCATTACATTCATCGGTTGATTTCTTCTATACGTTATGATTTGGGATCTTTTTTTGATTCCCTGTTTCCTACCACTTCTGTTAGGGTCCTAACCCGCACATAGGTAGAACAATATATTCGGATGTAATAAAGGTCAATATTAATAAGGCCTTTCAATAAAATAGAATAAGGCGGATGTAAGAAGACCTAATAGAAGCTTCTGCTTCTAGAAGGATATTCCTCTAGATGCTTCTTTTTAGTATAAATAGGAGTCGAGGGTATGAGAACCCTAGCTTGGATATTATTGTAATAGAGCTCTACTCAACTGGAGGTTGCCCCCTCGAAGAGGCCCTTAAACATTGCTTTCAGATTCAAAGTGTTATTTTTGTTGTTATTCTTATATCATTTTAGTGTTATTATGGTAAATGTTTTGGTTATATTGTTGTTATTCTGCCATTACTAGCATTTTATTTTATTTCTTCATACATTTTATATCTGGTATATTACAAGTGGTATTAGAGCACTTTCCTCGGCAGAAAATGTGGGTTAAATTTTTTTTAGGGTAGAGACATATTTCGGTGTCTTTAAGCCACAGAGATCTGTCATTACGTGCATAAACCCGTGGTTGAGGGATTCATACATGCAGGAAATACAAGTGGTACTTAAGTGCATATATGTTGGCCACCCTTGTAACCCCTGTTGGTACCCCTTCGAGTGGTAGCGCATTAGACAGCACCTATGTACAGATCGGCCTAGATTACCTGAAGCCCTCTTTAGATAAACCGATCGTTCACTTGACTGCTATAGTGTCACCGAGAACAGCACTCGGGAAGATACTCTCTAGTACCTAGGTAGTCGGGTAGTATGGATAAGGGTATGGTCTATCCTCCTTAATTAGTGCCCTGAGATATTGGGTCGAGTACTATTGTTGGACCCCACACATATATCAGAGAGCTATAGCACAGGGCAAACCCTTGTTTGTAGAACCCTTGAATAACTAACCCTTGGCATCATCGTCGGCTCACCTGAGATCATTAGTTCCCATCGCATGGAAAAGCTTCTCAAAAAAGGTCATTATGGTGTTATTGCCCAACTCCATGCAATACAAGCAACAGAGACACCCTCGGTACTGCAAGACCTCCAATCCATTCTTTCTAAACATCAATTGGTATTTTCCACTCCCTAAGGCCTCCCTCCTTCTCGTGGTGTTCATGATCATTCCATTCCCCATGTACCCAAAATCCTTCCTCCCAATATCCATCCGTATCATCACCTCTTTTCCCAAAAAAATGAAATTGACAAAATGGTCTAGGAACTCCTTAATGTAGGCGTTATCTGCCCTAGTATGAGCCCCTACTCATATCCTGTGGTCATGGTCTTGAAGAAAGAAGGTTCTTGGCGAATGTGTCCTGACTTTCGTTTCCTCAACAAATTTACCATCAAAGAAAAATTCCCCATTCCTATCATTGATGACCTCCTGGATGAATTGAGTGGCGCCCAATTCTTCACTAAACTGGATCTTCGTTCGGGCTACCATCAAATATGTATGAAAGAGGCAAACATTCCTAAGACTGCCTTTAGAACTCATGAGGGCCACTATGAGTTTTTTTTCATGCCCTTTGGCTTGTGTAATGCCCCCTCCACCTTCCAAAGCCTCATGAATCATGTCTTCCATCCTTTTCTACGCCATTTTGTCTTAGTTTTCTTTGATGATATCCTCATCTATAGAAAAACCTGGACAGACCATCTTTCTGATGTGGATCGAGTTCTCCATCTACTCTCTCAGCACCAACTTTTCCTAAAACAGTCTAAATGTGATTTTGGCACCTCAGAAGTAGAACACTTGGGTCATCTGGTTGGCAAAGATGGCGTCAGGGTGGATCCTAAAAAGATTGAAGCTATGCAACACCGGCCTCACCTAAAGACTCTTAAGAGCTTGCGTGGATCTCTAGTCTTAACAGGGTATTATCGCAAGTTTGTTAAGAATTATGGGAAGATTGCAGCACCTCTCAGTGCTCTCCTCAAAAAGAACTCTTTCACTTGGACTCCAGCCGCTACTTAAGCTTTTCAGACCTTGAATATGGCCATGTGCACCACCCCAGTCCTCACCCTTCCCAATTTCACAAAGACCTTTGTGTTGGAATGTGATGCCTCAGGGAAAGGAATTGGTGTTGTCCTTATGCAAGAAGGTCGACCTTTGGCCTTTACCAGCAAGCAACTATCTGAAAGAAATCTGGGCAAATCCATCTATGAAAAGGAAATGTTGGTTATTCTGCATGTCGTGGATCTGTGGCATCCTTATCTATTGGGGCAACATTTCCAAATTAAGACAGACCATCAAAGCCTCAAGTATTTTCTGGAACAACGCATTTCCTCCCTAGAACAACAAAAATGGGTAACTAAACTCTTTGGATATGATTATGAGATCATTTATAATAAATGCAAAGACAATGTGGTTGCGGATGCACTTTCCCGAAAATATGAAGATGAATGATCCCTTTTTTCTTTTTCATTCATTGTACCAGATTGGCTCCAAGCCGTTTGCCAAGAATGGCTACAAGATCCCAAAATTTCGTAGTTGATCCACCAATTGTAGTCCAAGGCTCCAGCTTCCCCAAGGTACTCTTGGCTCCATGAGGAACTTCAATACAAAGGTTGTTTGTATTTAAGTAAATAATCAAAGATTAAATCCACAGTACTTTTTGAGCTTCATGCTACACCCACAGTAGGGCACTCTGGGTTCACCAAAACCTATGACAGGGTCAACCATTCCTTTTTATGGGATGGTATGAAACAGGACATTCGTAATTTTGTAGTTGAATGTGATGTGTGTCAATGCAACAAGGGAGAAACAGTCAAATCATCGGGAACACTACAACCGCTCCCGATTCCACTTGTTATTTGGAAGGATATCTCACCGGATTTTATTACCGGCTTACCCAAATCGGGAAATAAATCCATCATCATGGTGCTTGTTGATCACCTTTCCACATATGCTCATTTTTGTGCCCTTCAACACCCGTTTACAGCATCCACGGTGGCTCAAATATTCATAGATTAGGTATTCAAGATTCATGGCATGCCACACTCTATTGTTTCTGATTGCGACCCAACTTTCACAACAAATTTTGGCAAGAATTATTCAATATACAAGGCATCAAATTGCATCTCAGCACAGCTTATCATCCCCACATTCATGGCCAAACGGAAGTTGTCAACAAGTGTTTGGAAACATATTTGAGGTGTTTTTCCTCGAAAAAGCAAAATCAGTGGGCTCAATGGTTACCCCCAGCTGAATGGTGGTACAACACTTCATACCATACAGCTACACGCATGACTCCTTTTGAAGCGGTATATAGATAGAAGCCACCTTCAGTTCTCTCATACTTACCAGGTGCCTCGAAGGTCCAGGTAGTTGACCTAACACTTACAGCTCGAGAGGAAATTCTTTGTACCCTCAAAGAGAATTTGTTCATGGCACAGAATCGCATGAAGCAACAAGCAGATCAAGGTCACTCTGAAAATCAATTTGCAGAAGGGGATCAGGTGTTTCTTCGACTGCAACCTTACAAGAAAACTTCCCTCAAGGTCAAGCATTGTCAGAATCTAGCACCCAAATTTTATGGTTCTTATACCATACTCAAGCGTGTGGGAAAAGTCGCCTATCAGTGAGCTTTTCCCAGCAATTCGAAGCTACATCTTGTTTTTCATGTTTCATGCTTAAAGAAGGTGACTGGAGCTAAGTGCCAAATTCAAACCAACCTTCCATAGTTAGCTGAAGAAGGATCCATTTGGCTATAGCCAGAAGTAGTTTTGGACTAGAGTGAGCATTGCCTCCATCATAGAACCATCAAGGAAGTGCCAATACAATGGAAATATACAACTCCAGCAAACGCCACTTGGGAACTAGCTACCATTCTGCAGCAATTTCCTTGTCTCAAGCCTTGAGGACAAGGTTGTTTTTAAGGGGGCGGACATGTTAGGGTCCTAACCCGCACATAGGTAAAACAATATATTCAAATGTAATAAAGGTCAATATTAATAAGGCCTTTCAATAAAATAGAATAAGGTGGATGTAAGAAGACCAAATAGAAGATTTCACTTCTAGAAGGATCTTCCTCTAGATGCTTCTTTTTAGTATAAATAGGAGTCGAGGGTATGATAACCCTAGCTTGGATATTATTTTAATAGAGCTCTGCTCAACTAGAGGTTGCCCCCTCGAAGAGGCCCATAAACATTGCTTTCAGATTCAAATTTTTATTTCTTTTGTTATTCTTATATCATTTCAGTGTTATTATGGTGAATGTTCTGGTTATATTGTTGTTATTCTGCCATTACTAGCATTTTATTTCAGTTCTGCATACATTTATATATGGTATATTACAACTTCCCAAGTAATTGAGGACATTCTTTTGTCACATGGTCCAATTCTCTATAGTATGTGTAGGTTGTACAAGGATTCAGGCAGTAACGAGCTAAGTGTCCTGGTTGATTACAATTATAACATATTATTGGTCCTCTGCCTCCTCTGACAAAATTTCCTCTGCCTCGACCTCTACCAAATCCTCCTCTATTTTTTGTATTAAATCTTCTCTGATTGTTATACTATGGACTACCTCCTTCTGTCTCAGCATTTTCCTTCTAAATTCTATACATATATGAAGTGTGTTCTCTCATCAAATCGAATGCATGGAAATCCTTATCTTCATGCTCGACTGACTTGCAAAAGTTATAAAATAATTTCCTTGGAATACTCTGGTATTTGTGCAGTAATGGACACTCAATCGGATGATGTCCCCATTTCTTACATATCTCATAGTATCCCCCTCCTGGTAATGGATTCGGTGCTCCAGTTTCCAAATAATGCACAAATGTTGGGCACTCATCCTTATGGTGGCCTTCAGTCCTACACTTGGTACACCATACCTGTTTCCGCTTCTCCTTCCCTTTTGTAAGTTCTTCCAATTGAATTGTCAAGGAAACTAACTATGTCTGTACTTGTTCCATCCCTCTACTGTCTCCTATAGGAGATGCTTCCATCTTCATTGCAATATCCAAAGCTTTAGGCTACGATGCAACCTTCGATTGAATCAACGACCGGTGAATGTGTAGTACTAATCCTACAATAGATCATTCTTGATGTTGTTGATCAAGGATCTGGAATGTCAGTCTACCCATCAGATCCTTAAAATGTTGGTCATAATCTCAAACTGATTCATTATGCACCTGTTTGATACTCCATAATGTATTTCAACTCAAACTTTGGCTTCTTGAATGTGTTCAACAATGCTTGTTTAATCTCTTCTAACATCCTTGATAGTCATGTAGGTGTGGTACTCTGCGTTTTCATGTGCCAGACTAGTGCGTGGCCCCTAAATGTTGTTACCAACTGTGCAATCTTTACAGTATCATCTTGGAAATTTTCCGTAACCCAAATTGTTACACATATGAATAGATATTGTTTTGGGTCCTCCAAACCAACTCCCTGGAACTGAGGTAGTCTCCATGTGTTTTCTAACCCTACCATGTTGTTTGGTGTATTTCCTCCCCTGTGCAATGTTAGTTGACTCTAACTCATCACACTGCTTCCACTGATCTAATTACTACTATTATGTCCTCCCTTGTTAACTATAAGAGCTTTTGAAAAATCCTCAAATGTGATTTTCGATCTAGGTGATGCACATGGGGTCGTGGAGTCGACATGGGATATATTCTAAATAGGAATTCAGAGCTCTTCTATTATCAGCATGAACTAAGAATTATCTTCCTTTCCTTCTATGTATGGCATTTCTACGATATGGACTATTGCATGGGGTTCTCTTCCCTTAGGATCACTACGCGGCTCTCCTTTCTCAGCCCCAGTCTTTTGCCTCTTTTACCTTCTTCCATTGTAAAATGCTCCAAACTCTTCTTCCTCCTATGATATACCTTCTTCATTTATCTGCATAGTCAGTCCCTCCCTTCCTTCTTCATTTTTTCCTACCTTCATACTATCCTCTTTTCATCCATCAGTTCCCCTATGTGCATGAATCCCCTTAGTAATCAGACTCCATTTTCATCACACACTTATCTCACAATAACATCTTTATCCAAGTACCCAATGATTTCATAAACCTTTCGCACATACCTTTGAATAAATCTGTCTCTACAACATTGCATGACTAGGTACAATCCACTGCAAATTATGTAATATAACCTCCCAATATATTGTCCAACCATAAATAAACTACACGAGAAGTATTATTACTTATATAATTCAACTACCTTACCAACTCAAAAGTCCAGTTCCTCGGCGCTATGGTTTGGTGCCTTCCAGTATTCTCCACCATTATTTTTAACCATTCATTTAAGATAATAGGAAATTCTACAAAGAAAATATCATGCAGCTCTGTGTACACATACCTTTTCATCCATCGCTTGTCACTCATCCAAGGTTTTCTATTCTCTTTTTGAGTAAATTTGTTTTCTTTCCCTTCTATCCATTCCGAAATCTCTTTCTTAGTCGGCCTCCAAAGCATTGCCTCAATCATAGATTTCGGGTCCTGGCAATGGAACCATTTGTTGGCACATGGTTATAATACTCTAGCTTCAAGTTATATAACCAAAAAAACCCTTCAGACACTAGTTGATCCAGAAGGATATCGGTGGCCACCCACCTTTTTCAACTGTCTCAAAACAGTTTTCTGGCAATTTTGGTAATTTACTATTTTTAGCAGTTTTCGGGTCCTGAAACTTCCAGAGCCGTTTTGAGGCCCTAAATGATGCTTTTTGGGAAAATGGGGAGCATCATGGAGGTTCCTAAGATGTTGAACCCAAAATGAATATCCTCAACGATACCTTTCCAATGGGCTATCATGCTCCTAAATTGGAGATCGTATGCAAAAGTTACGACCACGGGAAGTTGATGTACTAACTTACCCAAACGGGGCCCACATGACTTTTTGCGCTTCATATCCTAGGGTTAGGTTTTTGGATGTCTAGGGTTTTTGGAATTCTTGTTTATTTTAAAAAGGCCTTCAGAGTCTCATTGTAATCATCTTCTTGCGAATGAGCATAGCCATCACATCTCTTCTTAGAGATAAGCCGCCACCATTCCAACAAGCTTGTTTTCCACTGCATTTTACAGTTTCATCTTATTTTTTTATTAAATAGAAAACCAATTTTATGGTATCTCTGTTATTTTGTGTTAAGCACCTATTAATAATCTGTAGTCATTTTGTTCTTCTCATAAAATCTGGATCAGTGGTATCAGAGCGGTATGCTCCTTGTCGTCTTAATGCATGTCCCCAATGAGGTCGGAGTACGAAGAGTTGGGTCTCAAGCTTGTTTCTCTTGAGGAAAAAACATCTCGCATACCTAAGCGACCTCTCATGGCAGGAGAAATGAAAGATGACGGGATAGGAGATCCTTTCAAAAAAATTCTTGAGGAATCCCTCACGCAAAAAAGAAACAAGATGATGGATAGTTTCGCGCAAATACTTCGGCGACTACCAACAGGAGATGCATCTTCTTTGAGCGGAGGCGTCGCCCCATTCAAGGTAAAAATAAACTTCAATATTCCTATATTTGAAGGTTAGAAAGATGCAGATGTTGTAGACAAGTGGTTGAATCTACTAGAAGGGCATTTTTCTGTCCATAACTTTTTGAATAGAGAAAATATTACTTTTGCGCCCCTCAAAGTCATTCCCCATGTCAAATATTGGTGGGAAACCTTTTGTGAGAAAAAGGAAACAGAGGAACCCTCATTATTTACAGTCACAACCACCTAGGAATCCTTCAGGGATGTTATTAAGGAACAATACTACCCTGTCAGAAGTTATGACGACTTGTATACCAAATGGACCACACTATGGAAAGAAAGAGACCAAGCAGTGCCAGATTTCACAAATATCTTCCATACCTTGTGCACCAAGCTGGGTATCAAATATTCGGAGTGAAATATCATGCTCAAGTATCATGGTGCTCTGCATAGATACACCCAAACCGAAATGGAATTTCTAGACATTTCATCCTTGGGTGCGGCCTACCGATGTGTTATCAAAATCGAGTAGAAGCTCAAACAAAAGACGCGGAAATTTGGGCCTGGGAACCCCTCACAAAAAAATCTAGGAAAGGGCAGCCCCAACCCACAGAACAAAGGACAGAGAAAATATGGATATTATCAGGACAACCAGTCCAAGCCGCAAGCAAAGAAGGACACCGGAAAGACAAAGAAAGACACTGGGAAGTGGTGCGACTTCCATAAGATCCATTAGCATAAGTAGTTGTTGGTGGCCAAAGTGAAAGCCTCTGAATCAGATGCAGGTTCTGACTCTAAATTAGAACCATAAAGGGGAATATGGATCATTAACATGGTACTCAGTGCCACCATTGCTACCACCAAGCTCCAGCCTAGTGAACCAGATGAGCCAGAAGAAGCAGAGCGCCTCTTTCATTCACAGATGTGGGTAAAAGGCACCATGATGCACTTCATCGTTGATAGCGGTAGCCAGAAGAACCTCATCTCAGTAGAGGTAATCAAGTAGTTGGCCCTACCGACAATGCCTCACCCACAACCCTACACCATTGGATGGCTCCGCTAAGGAAGCGATCTCCGCGTCAGCCAGTCACAAATGACTTGGATCTTGGCTGGATATACATGTACACCATGTTGAGGTTGGGATTCCAAGCATTGGGTCCCATAGATGTTGCACTTCCCCTTGCGGTCACCTCGACCGACTCATATCCTAATCCAATTGAAGCTGACAAAGCCACCCGATTCATTGAGAAGATATAGCACATCCGCCAACAGGTTTAGGATATCCTACAGAAGTTCAATGATAAGTACAAGCAGCACCATGATCAACATTGGGTGCCACATAAGTTTCAGGTGGGCGAAAAAATTTGGTTGCACTTGCAGAAAGAAATCCTTACAGGACCCCATCAAAACCTTTGCCCACTCTGTTATGGGTCGTACACCATCACCAAGGCCATGGAGGATAATGTTTTTGAGCTCAACATTCCTCCTTTCCTTGGCCTGCACCCAGTGTTCAACGTGGATCTCCTTCACCCTAATTTCTCACCATTATTGGACACCTCAGAAGTAGCAAAACAACTGACACCAATAGAGCTCAACCCCAACTACATACAACAGGCATCCAGTGATCATATTGTGGACGCAGAGATCAAGGGCACTCGACAACAAAGGATCCAACTTTATCAAGTTGTCAAAGCAGGGCAGCTCCTGCACCAAGGCAAGTGGCTCACCCAAGGCCAAATTCAGCAGAAATTTCCTCATCTAATGGGGGAACTCAATGCAATGGATACCATTGCTTCCTAAGGAGGGAGGATTGATCCATGTGGATATTGGTGGCCACCCACCTTTTTCAACTAGCTCAAAACAATTTTCTGGCAATTTTGGTAATTTACTATTTTTAGCATCTTTTCGGGTCCTAAAACTTTCGGAGCCATTTTGAGGCCCTAAACGACGTTTTTTGGAAAAATGGGGGAGTTCCTTTGTTGTTTTCCCCAAAATGAATCTCATCGACGATACCTTTCCAACGGGCTATCATGTGCCTAAAATGGAGATCGTATGCAAAAGTTACGACCCCAAGAAGTTGATGTACTAACTTACCCAAACGCGGCCCACATGACTTTTGGTGCTTCATCTCCTAGGGTTAGGTTTTTGGATGTCTAGAGTTTTGGGCATTCCTGCTTATTGTAAAAAGGCCTTTAGAGCCTCATTGTAATAATATTCTTTTGAATGAGCGCAGTCATCACATATTTTCTCAGAGATAAGCTGCCACCATTCCAGCAAGCTTGTTTTCCGCTGCATTTTTCAGTTTCAACTTATTTCCTTATTGAATAGAAAACTAGTTTTACGGTATGATTTTAAGGATGTAAATTTATATTAAAATGTAGAAAAGTGGCCTAATATTACTAGTCCTTAATATGAAAAATGTAAAATGTTTGGCGATAGTTTTGTAAAAATAATCAAATTTCTAAGGATTTTATATAGTTTCTATAAAATTTTGGCGATTTCTAAGGTAAAAAAAAAAATATTCTATGGAATTTGGGCGAATCATTTTTAGAAAAAATGGAAATCAACGAATCATTTTTGGGGAAAAACCATGGAAAATTAGCCTAATTGCGAAATTTAGCCCCTTAAATCATCTATGGGTATCTCTGTTATTTTGTGTTAAGCACCTGTTAATAATCTGTAGTCATTTTGTTCTGCTCATAAAATTTGGATCAGTGGTATCAGAGCGGTCTGCTCCTTGTCATCTTAATGCATGTCCCCAATGAGGTCGGAGTACAAAGAGTTGGGTCTCAATCTTGTTTCTCTTGAGGACAAAAGCTCTCACACGCCCAAGCAACCTCTCATGGCAAGAGAAAAGAAACATGACGGGATAGGAGATCCTTTCAAAATGTTTCTTAAGGAAGCCCTCATGCAACAAAGCAACGAGATGATGGATAGTTTCGTGCAAATCCTTTGGCGACTACCAATAGGTGATGCATCTTCTTTGAGCGAAGGCGCCGCCCCCTTAAAGGTACAAATAAACTTCGATATTCCTATATTTGAAGGTCAGATAGATGCAGATGCTATAGACAAGGGGTTGAATCTACTAAAAGGGTATTTTTCTATCCATAACTTTTCGAATAGAGAAAATATTACTTTTGCACTCCTCAAAGTCTTTCCCCATGTCAAAGATTGGTGGGAAACTTTCTATGAGAAAAAGGAAATAGAGGAACCCTCATTATTTACAGTCACGGCCACCTGGGAATCCTTCAGGGATGTTATTAAGGAACAATACTACCCTTTCGGAAGTTATGATGACTTGTATACCAAATGGACCACACTGCGGCAAGAAAGAGACCAAGCAATGCTAGATTTCACAAATATCTTCCATACCTTGTGCACCAAGATGGGTATCAAAGATTTGGAGTGACATCTGGTGCTCAAGTATCGCGGTGCTCTGCATAGATACATTCATACTGAAATGGAATTTATGGACATATCATCCTTGGGCGTGGCCTACCGATATGCCATCAAAATCGAGCAGAAGCGCAAACAAAAGACATGGCAATTTGGGCCTAGGAACCCTTCACAAAAAAATCTCGAAAAGGGCAGCCCCAACCCACAAAAAAAAGGACAGAGAAAAGATGGACAGTATCAGGACAACCAGTCCAAGCCACAAGAAAAGAAGGACACCAGAAAGACAAAGAAAGACACCGTGAAGTGGTGAAACTTCCATAAGAGCCCTTGGCATAACACTGTTGACTAACGCTCAAAGAAGTCGCTTGTGGCCGAAGTGAAAGCCTTTGAATCAGATGCGGGTTCTGAATCTGAGTCAGAACTAGAAAGGGGAAGATAGATCATTGATGAGGAACCCAGTGCCACCATTGCTACCACCAAGCTCCAGCCTGGTGAACCAGATGAGCCAGAAGAAAGAGAGTGCATATTCCATTCATAGATGTAGGTAAAAGGCACCTCGCTTCACTTCATCGTTGATAGCAGTAGCCAGAATAACCTCATCTCAGTAGAGGTCATCAAGTGGCTGGCCCTGTCATCAATGCTGCACCCACAAACCTACACCATTGGATGGCTCCTCCAAGGAAGCGATCTTCGCATTAGCCAACAGTGTTGACTGTCGTACGACATCAAGCCCTTTAAAGATGAGGTATTGTGTGATTTTTCTCCTCTCGAAGTTTGTGATGTTCTTTTGGGCCAACCTTATTTATGGAAACATCATTTTGTATGTGATTCTAGGCCTCATAGTGTTATTATTACTTTGAACACGAAATTGTACAGAATACCCGAGGCAGGCCCACCTAGTGTTATTTCCTTGATCTCTTCTAAGAAATGCAGGAAGGTCATCTCTCAGATGGGGAAGTTTGTCTTCTTCGTGATTCACTCTCAGAATGAGAGAAATATCACAGCCACATCCAGGGTCTTTGTGGTTGACCTCTCCACATAGCAGAAGCAAGTAGATAAGGTCATGGAAGAATACTCGGATATCTTCTCCTCACCTACAGGGGTACCTCTGCACTGCTAGGTCAAGCACCCCATCAAACTGACTCTCGACGCACCGCTACCCAATGGGCCAGTCTATCTTTTCTCTCTGTTAGAGAATGAGGAGATCAAGCGACAGATCCAATAACTTCTCCACAAGGGGCACATTCGTCTTATCTCGTCACGTTGCGGGAGCCCAATCGTGTTGGTACAGAAGAAAGATGGAACTTGGTGACTCTGCATTGATTACCGGGCTCTGAATAAAATCACAGTCAGAAATCGGTACCCGATACCCTGAATTGATGACCTCCTTGATCAAATCGCGGGGGCCAAATACTTCAGTAAGATTGATCTGAAGTATGGCTACCACCAGGTCCCGATAGAACAAACAGATTTATGGAAAACTACCTTCAAGTCAAAGGAAGGCCTTTTTGAATGGTTGGTCATGCCCTTTAGTTTGCCAAATTCTCCAACCACTTTCATGAGGATGATGGATGATATCCTTCCAATGCTTTTGTAGTGGTGTATCTGGATGACATTCTCCTTTACAGCAATACTTGGGTTGAACACTTACAGCATATTCAGCAGGTTATGCACACCCTGCAGTAGCACAAGATATACGCCAACTTGGAAAAATGATCCTTCAGCATGGACAGGGTCCATTACCTTGGATACTGATCTGAAATCGGATCCAGAAGCCTGACAGGGCTTGAAAAATGCTCAAAAATGAAAGTGATCAGAATCCAATAAAACCAATTCCATTGTGTCTGTCTCTTCTTCTTGATTCTGGCAGTATATTTACTTTGTCAAACGGGCTCTGTATGCGAAAGTTATCGCGTTCTGATCGGAAGCCCAAACAGGTAAAAAGTCAAAGGTCAACTAGTCAAAAAGTCAATGCTAATGACATCAGCATGCTGACTGTACAGGAGATGATGTGGCACTCTCTAGCTAATGGTGATTGGGTAGGTTCGCTGACAAGGTAGACATGTGGCAGGCAACTGGACCAGTCAATAGCTGACAAGTGGCATTAATTTGTCAAATGGGGAGATGCCACGTGGACCAGTCATGGGCAGCCACATGGCACCCAGTCATTAGTTGAAGTGGCATGTTTCAAAAATTGTTTTGGGGTCCATGGGATTTGAACCCACGACCACCACTAAGCCCAACACTTTAAGAAATGGTCATTTACCAATGCGCCACACTAATGTTATGTTATAAAAACCCATATTATAAAACATATTGCAAAGTATTGTATGGAGGGCAGAAAGGGGCTGTGGATTAGCCCCAGCCCATGGTTCAACCCATGGTTTATATGACCAACCACTAAAAGGGGGCGCGGGGGCATAGCGCGCAAGGGTAAAATTGTTAGCCATTGGCTCCTATGGTTGCGCCGAGAACCAGGAGTTAGCGCGAAAACAGGGGCCAGCGCTTGGCCATATTAGTCCATACGACCATGCCATAGGGAGCACGCGCCCAAGAGAAGGGGGATAGCACCCAATTATAGTTAGAAAGTGGGTTTTATAACCAATTTTTGGTTTTTAATTGTAATTAAGCCCATTTTTAATGTATTTTCTCCATTTTTGGGAGTTATTGGGTAGTTTTGGAGCCTAAATTTTGGGAGGAAGTTGGAGATGAGCAACCAACTTCCCATCTATATAACCCAAGCCTATTTGAGGCCATGGGAGGGCATTCAGAGCAGAATTATGCTTAAGAGAAGCCAAGCCAAAGCCATTTTGAGGCAGAGAATCTTTTGAGGAGGAGACACTGTCGGATCATTTCTGGGAGCTCCGGACGTCCTTTTTGCGTGCCATTTTCTTTGCATGGTTCTAGAGATCTGGAAGAACATGACCAGATCAGTCTTGTAGCCATTTTGAATTTCAGCGATGTACTTTTGAGCATTTGAACATAAATAAAGAAGCCTCCCCCACAGAGAAAAAGGCCCGGAGACGTAGGCAAAGTTGTGCCAAACTCCGTTATCAATCTACGTGTTATGGTTTGTTGTCTTTTATTGCATTTCAGATCTACACATATGCATATGGCTGTTATAATTCTTCTTCTTTCCTCATTCTTTCACTAAGTTTATCAAATGGTTAATTAACGAATGCAAAATTAAAACTCAACCATAAGTCATTAAAAGATCTGGGGGATCAAGTGGTATCAGAGCTAGTTGACGTTTGGATTTGAGTTGCATGTTAACCAGGGAAAAGCTACAGCGTGGTGAAAGCAAGCTTGTTGTAGAGAATCCATTAATTGTATTGAGAAAAAGATCTTCTCACAGCGAGAAGATGGCATCGGAAGAAGGGATTTCTCAAGATGAGAAAGAGTTATGAAAAACATTCCTTTCTATGTCGGAGATGGTGAAATTTTTGTACGAAGATTACTTGGAACGGAAGCGACCAGTTTTGGGTGATTCTTCAAAGGGAAAAATTGAAGAGGAAGAGGACCATCCTCAGATTCCTCCTTCACCTCCATCAACACCTCCTTCTTTTCCTTATGTTTCTTCAAGTTCAAGTTCTAAATCTAGTGGAAAGAAAAATGTTCATAAGAATAAACATGAAATGCCATTGTTAAAACTTGATGTAAAATTTGAGTTGCCCATATATGATGGTGAAGTAAATGCAGAAAAAATTGATAACTGGATCAGACAGATGGAGGTATACTGCAATGTGCAACAGATCAAGGATGAGGCCACACAAATCAAGTTGGCATCTTTGAGTCTTGCAAGTACAACTCTTATTTGGTGGCAAAGCATGCTGCAAAAAGGAACACAAAATGTGGGTAATGTATTTCCATCATGGAAGGAATTCATTTCTACACTTAGGAAACAATTCTATCCTTTGGGTTATAAATAAAAAGCATTAATTGAATGGCAATCTTTAAAACTAAGAAAAGGACAAATAGTGCAGGAATACACCGATGGATTCAGAAAAATGGCATTAATGTTAGATATTCCATTGMAAACACAAGAAACCATTATGAAGTATATAGGAGGTTTACCTGCACATATTAGAAACACTGTTTTCATGTTTGGACCCACTAACCTTGATGAGGTTTCTGTTCAAGCTACGTATATTGAAGCAGGGAAAACAGGTGGGTCAGGGGAATCGTCGTCTTCGAGGAAAGAGGACAAGAGGAAAAGGCATGGCAATGGCAAGAATGCAAATGCAGTGACAAAGAAGGAAGGAAAGCCCTCTTGCAAGCATTGCAAGAAAGAGGGACATGATGAGGACAAATGTTGGCAGTTGCATCCCGAGAAGAGGCCAAAGTGGTTCAAAGAAAAGAAGGGAATGCAAACAGTGGCAACAACATCAAAACCCACAGACTTGGGATCCAATTCAAGTGATGAGTCAAAGATCTCATTGGTTGGTATGACAAGTAAAAATGGTGAAGATATTGATTGTAGAAACAAGTTGTTTCATATAAGGGTAATCATGCGACACACTAAGATAGACACATTAATCGACAGTGGATCTCAATCTAATCTAATCTCTGAAGAATTGGTTAAACAATTGGGATTAAAAACACAAACTCATCATAAGCCTTACACAATTAAATGGGTAAGCAATCATCATTAGATGCACATAACAAAGCAGTGCACAATCAAATTTGCAATTTCATCTAAGTATGTGGACGAAGTAACTTGTGATGTTGTGTCATTAAGAGAATGTGGAATGATCTTAGGTAGTCCGTACTTGTATGATCGTAAGGCAATCTTCTACAGGGAAAAGAATCAATATCAATTCACTAAAGCAGGTCATGATTATGTGGTTCATGCTCATTGTGTTAAAGCAAATAAAACACTTCAAACAATGGAACAATTAACGAATGCAGTGCAAGTATGCAACAAACCAATAATTGTTTCAAATGAAGTAATTGATCTTAAGAAAGAACAAGATATGGTTGTTGAATGGAAAATCAATCATAAGTTGCTTCAAGATAAGCTCATGTCGTGCAGATATTTCAAGTATATCAGTTCATTTACAGTCGTCTTTTTGATGCTTTCATTAGCAATGTTTTCTACATGGATGATAGTAGCTTCAGTAAGATGTAACAGGGTTCAAATGGCTAACAATATACTATCAGTTGTCATGATTGTGTTACAGTTGATCTTGATGAGACAGGTGCACAGGACAGAGTTCAGAGATAGAGAGAAAGTTGGGTGGCCTATCCCGAGCTTGTTGACTGGTCAGTAACCTTTTGGGGACCAAAAGGTCTTATTGTGTGGAGGTGTGATCCGAAATCGGATCCAGAAGCCTGACAAGGCTTGAAAAATGCTCAAAAATGAAATTTCTCAGAATCTGATAAAACCAACCCCATTGCGTCCGTCTCGTCTTCCTGATTTTGGTGGTATATTTACTTTGTCAAATGGGCTCCGTATGCGAAAGTTATCACGTTCTGATCGGAAGCCCAAACAGGTAAAAATTCAAAGGTCAACTGGTCAAAAAGTCAATGCTGATGACATCAGCATGCTGACTGTGCAGGAGATGATGTGGCACTCTCTAGCTGATGGTGATTGGGCAGGTTCAATGACAAGGCAAACATGTGGCAGGCAACTGGACCAGTCAATAGCTGGCAAGTGGCATTAATTCGTCAAATGGGCAGATGCCACGTGGCCCAGTCATGGGCAGCCACGTGGCACCCAGTCATCAGTTGAAGTGGCATGTTTCAAAAATTGTTTTGGGGTCCATGGGATTTGAACCCACGACCACCACTAAGCCCAACACTTTAATAAATGGTCATTTACCAATGCGCCACATTAATGTTATGTTATAAAAACCCATATTATAAAACATATTGCAAAGTATTGTATGGAGGGCAGAAAGGGGCTGCGGCTTAGCCCCAGCCCATGGTTCAACCCGTGGTCTATATGACCAACCCCTAAAAGGGGTCGCGGGTGCATAGTGCACAAGGGTAAAATTGTTAGCCATTGGGTCCTATGGTTGCGCCGAGAACCAGGAGTTAGCGTGAAAACAGGGGCCAGCGCTTAGCCCTTTGGGCTAGCGCTTGGCCATATTAGTCCATACGACCATGCCAGAGGGGGAGTGCGCCCAGGGGAAGGGGGCTAGCACCCAATTATAGTTAGAAAGTGGGTTTTATAACCAATTTTTGGTTTTTAATTGTAATTAAGCCCATTTTTAATGTATTTTCTCCATTTTTGGGAGTTATTGGGTAGTTTTGGAGCCTAAATTTTGGGAGGAAGTTGGAGATGAGCAACCAACTTCCCAACTATATAACCCAGGCCTGTTTGAGGCCATGGGAGGGCATTCAGAGCAGAATTATGCTAAAGAGAATCCAATCCAAAGCCATTTTGAGGCAGAGAAGCTTTTGAGGAGGAGACGTTGTTGGATCATTTCTGGGAGCTCTGGACGTCCTTTTTGTGTGACGTTTTCTTTGCATGGTTCTAGAGATCTGGAAGAACATGACCAGATTAGTCTTGTATCCATTTGGCATTGCAGCGATGTACTTTTGAGCATTTGAACAGAAATAAAGAAGCCTCCCCCACAGAGAAAAAGGCCTGGAGACGTAGGCAAAGTTGTGCTGAACTCCGTTATCAATCTGTGTGTTATGGTTTGCTGTC
Organism: Picea mariana; assembly: GCA_032191745.1. Classification (NCBI taxonomy): domain Eukaryota; kingdom Viridiplantae; phylum Streptophyta; class Pinopsida; order Pinales; family Pinaceae; genus Picea; species Picea mariana. The sequence goes on from JASDQU010103651.1 coordinate 674,631, forward strand.
TTTTATTACATTTCAGATCTGCACATATGTATATGGCTGTTATAATTCTTCTTCTTTCCTCATTCTTTCACTAAGTTTATCAAATGGTTAATTAACGCATGCAAAATTAAAACTCAACCATAAGTCATTAAAAGATCTGGTGGATCAATTACATCGTTGATCATCATGGAATACATGTGGATTCAGCCAAGATCCACGTCATCAGTGACCATTGGGTCCCATAGATGTTGCACTTCCCCTTGTGGTCACATCAGCCGACTCATCTCTTGCTCCAACTGAAGCTTACAAAGCCACCCAGTTCATTGAGTGGATCCAGAACATCCACCAATAGGTTCAGGATATCCTATATAATTCCAATGACAAGTACAAGCAACGCCATGATCAACATCGGGTGCCACATAAGTTTCTGGTGGGCGACAATTTTTGGTTGCACTTGCAGAAAGAACACCTTAAAGGCCCCATCGAAATATTCTCCCACTCCATTATGGGTCATACACCATCACCAAGACCATGGGGGACAATTCCTTTGAGCTCAACATTCCTCCTTTCCTTGGCTTGCACCCAGTGTTCAACATGGATCTCCTTCGCCCTCATTTCCCACCATTATTGGACACCTCAGAATTAGCAAAACAGTTGACACCAATAGATCTCAACCCTGATTGCATACAACATACATCCAATGATCATATTATGGAAACATGGATCAAGGGTGCTTGACAGCAAAGGATCCAGCTTTATCAAGTCATCAAAGCAGAGCAGCTCCTGCACCAAGGCAAGTGGCTCACCTGGGGCCAAATTTAGCGGAAATTTCCTCATCTGATGGGGGAAATCAACGCAATGGAGACCATTTCTTCCTAAGGAGGGAGGATTGATCCAGGTGTATATCGGTGGCCACCCACCTTTTCAACTGACTCAAAACAATTTTCTAGCTATTTTGGTAATTTACTATTTTTAGCAGTTTTTCACGTCCTGAAACTTTCGGAGTCGTTTTGAGTCCCTAAACGACGTTTTTTGGGAAAATGGTGAGAAATAGGAGTATTATTTTGATTTTTCCCCCAAAACTAATCTCCTCGACGATACCTTTCCAATAGGCTATCATGTGCCTAAAACGGAGATCGTATGCAAAAGTTACGACCCCTGGAAGTTGATTTACTAACTTACACAAACGGGACCCACGTGACTTTTGGTGATTCATCTCCTAGGGTTAGGTTTTTGGATGTCTAGGGTTTTTGGAATTCTTGTTTATTGTAAAAAGGCCTTCAGAGCCTCATTATAATCATCTTCTTGTGAATGAGCACATTCCTCACATCTCTTCTCAGAGATAAGCCGCCACCATTCCGGCAAGCTTGTTCTTCGTTGCATTTTACAGTTTCAACTTATTTCCTTATTGAATAGAAAACCAGTTTTACGGTATCCCTGTTATTTTGTGTTAAGAACCTATTAATAATCTATATTCATTTTGTTCTACTCATAAAATCCGGATCACCGGTCCTTTCAACATCACCTGCATGCAAGTGAAGTCTCACCTGAGGCATCTATTAGGGCTACGGGAACCAAGTTTCTACAGTAGTGAGGGGATGGGAGGCTATTATCATGTTCAATCTTACTTATCAACTCTATGTGCATTATCCTATGTATGTTATTCCTTTATTACTTATTAATCAATTTTATGAAGTACCATCGTGATGCATATTGCAACATAAATCATTCACCATAACATCCATAACTACTACGCAATGATCATATAGTAACAGATATAATTCTAGTTATGCATCAAGAGAACATTCGTGATCAATCACATAAAAAGATAAGCAGATAGAGTAATTAACATGGTTCACCAAACTTTGGGCTACGTCTTCAACAACTGGCTTCTTTATTATGCTTTTCAGTAATCATCCTAGGATTGTGCACTGCACTTACAATAGATATATCATGATATCTCTCTCCATCTTTCCTAGCTTCTCTGCAGTGCTAGCCTCTCTCTGCAATCTCTCCCTAAACCTTCATACATGGACTCTCTCTCATTCTCAGTCTATTCTTTCAACATCAACAACAATATTATCTATGCTCCAACTTTCAGCAGCAACAATGACAACAACAAAAACCACAACTTCAACAGCCTATTATACCCAACCCATTACATATTTATACATGGAATCTAGGGCTCAAAACCCTACTTTATTACCCCCAAAACCCAATTACAACTCATTTTGACTCATTACAACTCATGTTGACTCATTGTTTGAGCATGCTTTTCATATCTTTGGCGCATCTGCTTCTTTTCCATTCCCGACTAATGTTCTTACTGCTTTTGCACGTCTTTCTTCTTTTGCATACCGAACTGATGTCCTTCCTTTTCACTTGATTTATATTCCTTCTTTATTCTCTTTATTTTCACTGCCAAGTATGATTTTACTGCGCACTTCAATCATGAATGTGCCTTTACTGCACACTTCAATCCTGAATGTGCCTTTACTGTGCACTCCTCTCCTTCCTTCTCTTATTTCTTCTATTGCTACGCATCTCCTCCATATTTAGGATTTTCCTCAAAAATGTATCCAAAATGCCCCTCCAACAAAAGGAGAGAATTCTTGAAACTTGTTGAGCCTTGAAAGGACTCAGAGAAACCCTCGTGAAATTGTTTAAGTCCCAAACCAAACTGTTTAGTCGAAGAAAGACACGTGTTTTTCCTCGGACGATCATGATCGTCAATTTGGCATGGAGGTTATATATGGAACCTTTATTGGTGTAGGGGGAAGGATTAAATCTCGACTGTCAATCTAGCGAGACAATGTATCCTAAAAATCCATCGTAGGATGTCATTCAGGGTAAAAAAATGAAGGTGAGCTATGACGAGGAGACTCTGAGGTGAGATCTAGACCTTTGATCAGAGTAAGGGAAAGTTTGATTTGAGTCATCGATTTGGTTTGGCGATAATATCTGGTCATTTATCTTTCCAGAGGCAGGTCTTGGGCTAGAACAGATCTCGGTCGTCGATCTTGTGAGATAAAATGACCCTAGTCATTCCTAAGAGTACGTCGTTCGGAGTTAGTTACGAACCCACATAAGATTAATTATAAAGGAGGGACTCTGAGGGATGATCAGGACCATATATCGGTGAAAGGAAGATCATATCCTAACCTTTTTTTTGAACTATAAGCTAGCGAACTGAGGAGGACCATATGCCTGACAATGGTAGGTCAATGGAAATAGGCCCACGTAGCATATGGAGATTGGTCCACTTGTCATGTGGGCATTGTGCCATGTGTCAAGAAGAATCATAATTTTAGGCATGACCTTGTATTGTTTTATGATTTTCACGTGTAATTCCAAGTTCCAGGGCCACTAAGTTAGAATAGGTGGAAACCAGCGTGTACAAAAGTGAACACGTTAATTTGTAATTTGTAGGATAGGACAAGTACGACTCTCGTGAGTTTCATACTTGAGGACAGATGTCTTAATCATTTTTGTTATATCTCCAGTGAAGATATCTTGACCATTCATCGCAGGGTGCTATTCGAAGTGAGTTACAGAGATACACTCCAACAAAGGAGCTTTGAGAGGACATCTAGATTGTTGATATGTTGAGATCAAAGGATCTCTGAGATGCAATCATGACCGTTGATCCACCAGGATCGGAGGTGATTCGAGAGGACATATGGACCGTCGATCTACCAATATCAAAGGGACTCGATGGATGATCCAGTTCATTGATATTTAGTTATGGGATCAAGAAAATAATGTGGATGGTGACACATGTCGAGCATAGAAGTTGACATGTGTCGATCTTAGAAGGTGCCACGTGACATAGTGATTTGGCACTTTTAACTGAGCTTCTGTGGGAAATATGAATACCATGTGTTAGGTGACGATGGTACCATGTGTCATGCATAGATGACATCATGTGTCAAAAGGATTTGTCACATGTAGGTGAAAATCTAAGAATGTAGGTGAAAATCTAAGAAGATATGGGTCATTTGTTGAAGTTTGAAAGGTTGGAAACCTTTCGTGTGTTGGTCAAAAATGTTGACAACGATGAAGGCATCGGGGATGCGATGAGAGTCCTTGATTTGTTGTTAGGAGAGAGAGATATCCACCATTAATTTCCTTGATATTCATTCAAGAGAGTTGGATTTCATGATGATGTGAGGATGTCAACATGGTAGCCAGTGTGGTTGAGTAGTGACAAATGTCACTATGTAATTGGCCGACAAGACAAAAGTGGTCCTCATTGGGTGAGGAGGTCCTCTGGACCTTCATTTTATTTATAGTCTTTGGATCTATGAGCTAGTGAATATGGACCTTCGATGTCTAAGGTATCATCGTCGGGGGTAGTAGTATAGTGAGTTAGGAGAATGTCAACGATGAAATAGATCGGTGACACATTGAGAGTCGTAGATCTCAATGGAGATGCGATGAAGAGATTTGGATCATTGATCCATGCATAATGTTGTTGGGGTGTAAGAGATTGGCCTGATAGGAATTGGTAAGGAACGTCGATGATAAAAAATGGATTGATGACAAAAAAAGGATAAGAAGATCAGGACAGTTGGTCGGCATAGGGTGGAGATTCATTATCGACCGTCTATCTGTTGTGGGCCCCGCTCGTCTATTCTAGAAGTGGAAAAGGAACGAGGGTTAACGTTTTTTATAGTTGGAATCGTCGACTCAACCAGAGTCTTTGGACAAACATCATGGGGACTATTGGATCTATCGCAATCCCGATATGGGATCCTCATCGAAACTTTTAGATTTGAGGTGTTTGAGGCTCCATGGGAGTAAAACCAAAACGATGAAAAAGATAGTCGAAGGGATTGGACGAGTGAATTTAATGTTCTCGGTGGTAGATGTCACATCATATGGCATAAGTATTAAGAGACCATGTGGATTCCATGTGGCAGTGAGGTGTCCTTGGGGCAATGGAGACCCGAGAACCTTGGGAGGTCATAACTTTTGATCCAGAGCTTGATTTGGAGCATTGTGATAGTTGTTGGAAATCTCTTGACAAGCATAAGAAAATGGTTCTCTTGAGAAGAGGTATTGAAATTATTCACCACTATGAATATACCTTTTTGTTTTTCTATTATATTAGAGTGTTATTCAAACAGAAGGGGAAAAAATGCATTTTTCAATTTGATAATGGTAATAGTTTCATTTTTAGGAAAGAAACAAATTAGGGTTTTTATTTTATACTTAGGTATAGACTTTGTACATTGTGGTGACAAATAAACCATGAAAATTGATGTTACGTTGTAGTCGAACAATATCTCAATGGAAACTCGTTTTGAGAGCATAATTAAGAGTTGTTGCATATTGTGATGTTCATATTTTAATATAAGAAAATTATATCATATACCTCATCTGTCATTATTATTTTAGTTTGGTTACATAACTCAGGCGAGGAATCAATTACAATAATGATTATGGTGTGATTTTGGAAGAATGTGTAGAATTTCGTAAACATTCGCATTTCAGTTTCATATATAACACATTGCATCATGGTTTCCTCTTCTTGTGATCTCAACTAATGTAATTTCTATTTTAATAAGTAGGCCCAATTTTAATTTATCATGCATGGCCATAGAGGTTCTTTTGTTACATATTTCAGTTGGTTGTACATTGTTTATACTTTAAAATATCTAAAGGTCATCTATCATGATTGTGTTATTTATTGTTCCTTTGATGTGAAGTTGATAAATTTAAGCCCTAAATCTATTATAATTGTGATTGCTCTATACCTACACATAGATATTGTCGAGAATATAAGTATCCAAATAGATTATGGATATAATTTAGTGTATTCAAATCATTGATCGTTGGAACTTAGAATTTTGGAAAACCAACTTGTTGTTTATGCATGCAAGCAATGACGCCCATGACACAAGCAATAATGACACTGATATGATATTAAGTGGGCATTCTTTGTTTCAATCGAGTATGTCCTAATATAAATATATTAAACTTTAATTATAGTTGGAGACCCGCTCACAATCTATGAATCGTGCTTCATGATTACATGTAACACATTATTTCACATGCCTGCACAATCTCACACACCAAGCTTGTACACTACAGGCGCTATCTTTTCCATCTTACAACTTTCAAAATAATTTATAGTAATTGTAAGCTCGAGTGATTCTGTTATGGAAATCTATTCATGATTTTTTTGTTAATTAAAGTTTAATAAATTTATTTAATATTTAAAGTTCAATAATTTTAATAAAATAATACTCAAAATAAAGAATACTTAAAATAATAAAAAATTAAAATATTTTTTTTATAAACTTTTAGTATATTTGAATATAGAATAATTAAACTTCGAATAATTGCTTTGATATTGAAATAAGAGAAGAAACTAAGATGACAATAATTAATAATTATTAATCTTAAATAATTTTAAAAATAGATACTTAATAAACACTAAAGATAAATATTAATAATTAGTCAAATGTAAGGGACTTCTATGATAGAATAGGTAAACCCACAAAAAATTGTTTTAATTTATATTTATGAAATAATAAATATAATGGTTGAGTCAATAGTGAATGTAAATTTTTACAGGAGGAATAAACATCATTGCATATATACTTATGTTTGCGCAAAATATATAAATGTGTACACTGGATAAAGAGGGACTTATATTCAATCCTAGTGAATTTGATTAAATATTTTATGCAAGTGACTTTGAGAAAATATTTTATATAAATATCTTAAACCATGATAAAGTTTTAATTTACCTTTAATCCAATAAACCATGATGAAGCTTTAATTTACCTTGATCCATTTAAACTATGATAAAATTTTAATTTACCTTCGATCCAATAAACTATGATATATATATTTATCACATCATGGGCAAGTTTACTTCCATGTGATATATTGTGTAAATTTAAAATTCTTTGTCAATAAATTTTAAATTTAAATCACATCGTGGAGAAGTTTCCTTCCATGTGATACATTGTGTCAATTCAAAAGTAATATCTTTCTTAGAAAGGAAAAATTCCATTAGAATTGTTTTCTTAAAACTTGGTGAAAACTTCCATTTCGCAATGTGCCAACGTTTCATTGTGACAAACATAACTCGATGTTGCAATGTGATGAAACCAAATGTCACAATGTGATGAACATAACTTGATATCACAATGCGATGGACATATCCCAATGTCGCATTCCAACATCACATTGTAATGTAATCCAACATAACCCGACGTCGCAATGTGATGAACATATCTCGTCGTTGCAATATGACGAACATACCCCAACGTCACAATCTAATGTACAAAAACCAATGTCGCGATATAACATACAAAAACACTCGATGTCGTAATGTGATGTACCAATCCCAATGTCAAAGTGTGATGTACCAACCCCAACATCGTAATTTGATGAACATATCCCAATGTCACAATGACATAAACATAACTGACATTGCAATGGTGATGAACATAACCAGACATATTTAAGTAAAAGTGATGAACATATCCCAACGTCGCAATGTGATGAACATAACCTGATGTCGTAATGTAACAAAGAACACCCAACATCATAATGTGACAACCCTAATATGTCAAACATACCCCAATGTATTTATCTGATGTACAAAACCCAACGTCGCAATGTGACATACAAAACCCAACATCACAATGTCACATACAAATCCCAATGTTGCAATGAGATGAACATAACTCAACAATGCAATCTCATGAACATAACTCGATTTTGCAACTTCATGAACATATCCCAACATCACAATGTGGCGAACATAACATTACATTGTAATGTAATGAAGAAAACCCAACATCGCAATGTGATGACCATAGCTTGATGTCATAATGTGATGAAAAAAACTTGATGTTTCACTGTGATGACCATAACCTAATGTCGCAATGCCATGAACATAACTCGACATCGATATGTGTCGAACAAAAATTAATATTGCAATGTGACTAACATAACCTAACATCATAATTTGACAAACATGTCATGACATCAAAATTAGAAATAACCCTTCACTAACGTCACATTGCGATGCAAGCTAACCATAGTAAACAATAGTCAACCATGGTCAACTATGTTCAAATGTAGTCAACCATGGTCAACCAAAGTCAAACATGGTCAACCATAGTCAACTATAGCCTTTCATGTGAAACCAGAGACAACCACAACTTACCATGGTCAAACGCAGTCAAACATGGTCATAGATAGTCTACATGGTAAACCATAGTCAACATGGTTGACCATGATTAACCTTAGTTAATATGGTTGATCGTGTTGCCCAAACATAGTCAACCATGGTCAACCAAAATCAAACATGGTCAACCATATCCAAACATGGTCACCCCTTGTTAACCATAACCAACCATTTTCATACATATTCAACCATGGTCAATCATAGCCAATTATAGCTTTTCATCGGTAACCATAGAAAACCATAGTTAACCATGGTCAAACGTGGTCATACATAGTCTACATGCTCAAACATGGTCAACCATAGTTAACATGATTGACCATGGTCAACCATTATCAATATGGTTAAGCATAGTCAACATGGTTGACCATCATCGACCATGGTTAATATGGTTGACCATGTTGACTTTGTTGAATATGTTGACCATGATGATCATGTTAACCATTATTACCCATGGTTGACTATGGTTGACCATGGTTGACTATGTTATGGTTGACCATATTGACTACATGTTCAACCATAGTTAACCATGGTTGATCATCTTCACTACATGACAATTTTTTACCATGCTAACTATGTATGACCATGTAGACTATGCTTGACCATGTTGACTACTTGATTTTGGTTAACCATGTAGTCAACATGGTCACCCTTAGTTAACCATGGTTGACCACATAGTTAACATGGTCACCCATAGTTGACCATGTAGTCACCATGGTCAACCATAGTTGACCGTGTTAACTACATGAATATGGTTGACCATGCTGACTATGTATGACCATGTAGATCGTCCTTGACCATGTTCCCTATGGTTGACCATTTTGACTATGGTTGACCATGGTCAACCATAGTTCAACCATAATCAACATGGTCGACCATGGTTGACCATGGTTAACCATAATCAACATGGTTGACCATAACCAATATGGTTTACACTATCAACCATAGTTAACTATAGTCTTTCATGGGAAACCATAGTTAACGATGGTCAAACACAGTCATAGATAGTGTACATGGTCCAATATGGTCAGCCATAGCCAAGCATGGTCACCCATGGTGAACCATAATCAACCATGGTCATACATAGTCAACCTTGGTCACAATATGGTGAGCATGGTCTTCCATAATCAACCATGGTATACCTTGGAAAACCATATTCAACCATAGTAAACCATGGTCAATCATAGGCTACCATGGGAAACCATAGTTAACTATGSTCAACATGCACAACATGGTCACCATTGTTAAATGTTGTCAACCATGGTCAGCCATAGTCAACTATAGCCTTTCATAGGAACCCATGGTCAAACTTGGTCATACATAGTCTACATGGTCAAAATTGGTCAACCATAGTCAACATGATCAAGCGTGTTCGAATATATTGACCCATATTTTTCCATATGATGACCATAGTAAACCCAAGTCAACCTTAAATTGACCATATTCAACCATAGTCAATCAAAGTTGAACATAGTCAACTATACTAAACCAAATTCAACCATGCTCAGTCATTCTTAACATGGTCAAAATAGTTAACCATACTCAACTAGGGTGAATTATTCTCAATAATGGTTAACCATAGTCAACCGTAGACAACCATAGTTAACCATAGTCAACCACACAGTCAACCATGGGCAACCATGATCAATCATAGTCAACCATGGTCAACATACACAACATGGTCACCATTGTTAAATGTTGTCAACCATGGTCAACCATAGTCAACTATATCCTTTCATGGCAAATAATAGGCAACCATGGTCAAACTTGGTCATACATAATCTAAATGGTCAAACTTGGTCACCCATAGTCAACATGCTCAAGCATGTTCAACCATATTGACCCATAGTCATCCATAGTAAACCCAAGTTAACCATAAGTTAACCATGTTCAACCATAGTCAACCAGAGTTGAACATAGTCAACCAAATTCAACCATGGCCAACCATAGAAAACCATGCTCACACATTCTCAACATGGTCAACATAGCTAACCATACTCAACCATGGTGAACCATTATCAGCAATGGTCAACTATAGCCAACCGTAGACAACTATAGTCAACCATAGCCTTTCATAGTCAGCTATGCTCAACCATGCTAAACTAAAGTCAACAAGGTCAACCATAGTCAACCACAGTTTATCATGGTCAACTATAGTTAAACATGGACAACCATGGTCAATCATATTATACCATGGTCACCCATAGTCAACCATATGTCGATAATAATAAATCCTCGTCAACCATAACTTGACCATAGTTAACCATAGTTGACCTCAGTCAACCATAGTCAATCATCGTCAACTATAGTCAACCATGGTCTACTACTCCTCCCACGCATGATGGTCATCAACTAGCACAACCACATTGGTAAAGTGGTTCATATACGTTGATCGGTGGCCATTTTCCACCTTTCCAAGCTAGTGGCGTCAATCGACATATATCAACCACTTTACTAATGTAGTTGTGCTAGTTATGGATGAGTTGTGGTTGAACAAATTAGATTAACTATTATTGATCATGCTTATGGTTTAGAATCATCCAATACAAGAATTAAAACATAATGTGGTTGAATAAGGTTGAAAATAATTAAATATTGTTTAATATAGTTGAAATGGTCTACTATGGTTTAACCATAGATGATATTGGTTAGCCATATAGTTAAATATGATTGACCATAATTGAAAATGGTTGAATATACTTGACTATGGATAGTCAAGTTCATAATAATTAAATATAGTTATTGTTACTTAACATATAACTGAACAACATTCCTTATAGTTGACCATGATTTAGTATAGTTGAATATGATTGAATGTGATTAACTCGAGTTCATTATATATGATTATGGTTGACTATAGGTGAGTATTAGACTATCATTAAGTATGAGTATGATTAAATATATGTGATTATAGCTTATTGTAGTTAAATATGACTATAGTTGATTATTATTGACCATTATTGACCATATTCATCATGTTTACAATAGCTGACGATGTTGACCTAGTTTTGGATATATTAGGGGAATTTTGAGATCTAAAATGAGCCCCCTAAGAAATACAATAAAATATTATGAGTTAGTCATTTTGTGGGGAAGGTATAATTACAAATCACTTTTTGCACTACAATCCATGTAACTATGATTAAGTTAAATTGAAAAGTTGTCTAAAAGTAAAATTAATAAAAAAATAATTCTATTGATGTGACTAAAAAGAAAAATTGTGACTATAAATAGAAGAGATTTTTTAAAAAGGTCGTTGTCCTTAAACAATTAATGCATGTATCATTTGTCCTTGAATAACTTGAAATAAAATATAAATATAAATTCATGAATTCTTGATTATATAATATATTAGTAGTTAAAATCTAAACCACTTAAATCATATAGTAATATATAATTAAAATGCTATATAAAAATCTAATACATAATATATTGTATAATATGGTAAATATATTGAGCATGTGTTTCCTCCTTGGAGGTCACGGGTTCAAATCTCGAGGGGGTAGGTTAGGTATACCTCAGTAGACTTTAGTAATCAAATCGTTGCGAGGAGGGGATCCCTTGTCCCACAAACAAGGGGGTCTCATACACCAATTTGGTGTTTGGCTTGGTCATTAGCTTAAAAACATGTTATTATTAGGGTGAATGCACGAATTTGGTGGACAATAAAGTGGACACAGGGTGAGAAAGAACGTGAACTCATAGGAACACGTGTGTGTTTCTAGGAACGTGCACGCATTCCTGATATGACAGATTCGACAAACCCCAAACCTCCACTTAGCAATCCACATAGACATGTTCCCAATAATTTGTGTGTGTTCTCAAGAACATGAATGCATTCTTGAGAAACATGTGTACGATAATGCATGCACGTTCCTCAAAAATTTGAAATAAAATAACTTGTGTGTGCTTTAGGAATGCGCACGTGTTCCTAAAGAACATGTGTGTTATTAGGAACAGGAATGTGCATGTGTTCCTGTTAACATGAAATATCTCTCTATCCCCCCTCTGCCCCCCACCCCCCCACTCTCTCTCTCTCCCCCTCCTTCCCTCTCTCCCTCTTT
>JASDQU010103651.1:688306-710043 GCA_032191745.1 Picea mariana
TTGTGTGATATTATATGAACCTAATATATATGTTAGGTATTACATAAACGTGAGTTGAGTTATATTTAAAATTTAAAAAAATACACATTACATAATATATAACATAATACTAATATGTAATACATGGAAGATTATTGATATGTAATACATGGATATGGACATGATTTGATTTATAATATGTAATACATGGAATATTATTACATGTATTAGTGTAATACATGTATTACACTAATATGTAATACATGGAATATTATTGATATGTAATACATGGATATGTACATTAACATAAATTGAATAAAGACTTATGATATTATATGAATTGTGTGATATATAATTGAAAGACTTATGATATTATATGAATTGTGTGATATATAATTGAATAAAGACTTATGATATTATATGAATTGTGTGATATTATATGAACCTAATATATATGTTAGGTATTACATAAACGTGAGTTGAGTTATATTTAAAATTTAAAAAAATACACATTACATAATATATAACATAATACTAATATGTAATACATGGAAGATTATTGATATGTAATACATGGATATGGACATGATTTGATTTATATTTAAAAATAAAAATGCATTAACATAAATTGAATTATGAATTGTGTAATATTATATGAAACACATAATATATAATATAATAAAAATACCTATTACATGTACATGAGTTGAGTTATATTTAAAAATTTTAAAAATACAATATAATACTAATATATAATAAATGGAATATTATATCTATAAATGTTAAATACTTTATATTTAAAATTACACACAGAAATTAAACTATAATTATATTTATGTAATTATATTTATGAAAGGATTGAATATAATATATTATATTATATGATGTGATATATCACATCTTAGTACACATAAGTTAAACTGCATTGGGTTGGATATAATATATTATATGATGTGATATATCACATCTTATATATATAATGTGATATTGATATATCACATGTATATGATATAAGAACCAACCCACTAATAAATCCAACGACCTTTAACTTACTTCACTTATAACTTAGTACTTCAATTGACTTTAACTATAACATTTTAAAGATAATGTGATATTGATATATCACATGTATATGATATAAGAACCAATCCACTAATAAACCCAACAACCTTTAACTTATTTCACTTATAACTTACTACTTCAATTGACTTTAACTATAACTAAAAAGTATTTTATTTTATAAATAGATTTATATTATATTCAAAATTAATGTGTGAATATTTTTTTATTTCCAATGACCTTTAACTTACTTCACTTATAACGTACTACTTCAATTGACTTTAAAAGTATTTTATTTTATGAATATATTATATTATATTCAAAATTAATTGATTTTAAAAGTATTTTATTTTATGAATATATTTATATTATATTCAAAATTAATATGTGAGTATTTATTTTTATTATGAGTATTTTTTTCATTATCAGTTAAAAAGAAGTTCTAAAGTTTGAAAATATAAAATCACAATCTTAAAATAATCATCTTTTTAATCCAACCAAGGTACTAGGAGTGGAGACTATAAACTTTGAGTGCTTGGCTTTATTGAATCTATTTATAAAGTATACTAATTGGAGAATGCATACACAGAAAGAATAGTAATTTCAGAAAACAGATCTTTTAATCTTTTACAATCTTTTTATTATGCAGGAAGATTGAAGACTTAATATTTTTAGTTTTAACATGGAAATTATTGAAATAACATGGAAATTATTGAAATAAGATGGAAATGTAAATGACAAAGACAAGTAATGACACGCCATATTTACAATGAACACAAGATATACCATAGAAAAACCCAATGCCAAAAAACAAAGCCATAAGGTGAGCCCTATGTTCTACTTTTTTCTTATCCATTATGAAATGTGAGTACAATGAAAGACCTCATTCTCCCCATTGATTTCCCTCAATATCCCATTATCAATGAAGTATTTTCCTATGGAACAATATTCAATACAATAAGAATAGAACCCCTACCTTTTCTAGTGGTCATTATTTGACATACCTTTCCTAGTTAGCGTTTTTGCATGCATCAACCCCAAATTAATGTTAGAGTTTTGAACCTTTTATAATAATCTTAAAATTACACACTTTACTAACTCCACATGTGTGAATAATAAACATTGATGATATGACATCGAATTGATAATTGATACCATGGCTATAAATACTAACTACTCAAACTCTTTCATAAGATGAAACTCGATTCAAAACACCACCCCTCCTCCACCATAAGATGAAACTCAATTCAAAACACCACCCCTCCACCCTCCTCCACCAACAACAATTCTAAAACCAAATCTGGCATCCCTTCCCAATCCGATGGTATTTGCAATACCAGTGTTTTCTGATGCTGATGATGCTTTTACCTCTTTTCACTCTGTCCAGCCATACTTGGACGTCATACCTGAAGGATACCACCCACCTAATAACACTTTCAATATAGTGACCACTGGAGAAAATCAGTTGTGTGTACCGGGGATATTAGAATTAGAACATGAACAAGTACAGGATCAAAATCATGAGTTTTCAATTTATAGAGACCCAGTCTCACCAACAGCCAGCTGATTACTTCTACCCATATTCGTCACAAGTTATAACTTATCTACTTATGCGTTTGTGTGGGCCACACTAATTATGAGACTGCAAAATTAGCATCCAAACAAATTGATTCAGTGAACCATTGAAGATTGAGTGTAAGGGCAGAGCAGGCCAAGATACAGTTTGGGCGCATGCCCATATATACAATATCAAGATTGTCGATGTTTCTGATCTCCATCAACTCTATTTGAGCTAAGTGATGTACAGCAACGTTGGTTGATCTATGCACATATTCAATTATAACGCTGGTCTTACAATAAGTTTTCCGATATGTAGATTCCATCCGTGAAGGTTTCAACAGTGATCACACTCTTTTATTTTTGTTTTTATGTTGATTCTGTATGACTTTTAATCATTGCTCATGATACGTCATTAAACGATAAAATCAAACGTCATCTCTCGTCATCTCGTCCTCTGTAAAATCTAACGTCATCTCGCCCTTACGCCTTTATGGTAATTTTATAATTTTGATAAAACATGTAACTACTCCAACTAACTAATGTTGCAAAACATTTCTGGATGGATAAGACCTGTGTGGAGTTTTTAAAACGTCCAAAGTTTAGAGTAGACACTTCACCCATCATCAAAGACAAAATATGGGTGGAGTGTTTCAAATTCAAAAACTTCACGTTTTTATCTAGAAGTCTTTTGCAACATTATAATTCAGTGTGAAAACCTGCATTCTCAAAATACTACAACAAAAACATTGAAACAAATTTATAGATAATATTATTTCAAAATTATTTTAACTTAAAAGTAATATAACAAAAAAAAATTATTATGATTACAATTAATCATAGTTATTATTAGCTATGGTTAATTATAGTGAATATAGTTATGGTTTATTATTGTTCAGCATAGTTAACTAAGGATTGATTTGAGATCAATTTAATTATGGGTGAGTTGTGGTTGAACAAATTAGATTAACTATTATTGTTCATGCTTATGATTGAGAATGATCCAATTTAATGGTTAAACAAGACTGAAAATAATTAAAAATTGTTGAATATAGTTGAAAATGGTTTACTATGGTTTAAAAATAGATGACAGTGGTTAGCTATATAGTTAAATGTGGTTGATCATAGTTGAAAATGGTTTGTTGAGCACACACTTATACTCAGGGGGGAGACGGGGAGTGAATTGGTATAAAGCTATATTTTCTTTTTAATAATCATTAATCATAATGAAGCAATCATATAAAATCTAGCAGCTAATAGACACAAGAGTTTATGTGGAAACTCTTTCGGGAGAAAACCACAAAAACTTCTCTTTATAATTTGTAGGCACTAGTCCACTGTTACAAATATTTGTAGGCACCAACCTACTAGAGATACCAATCCCCACTGGTACAAATCATGGTAGGCACCAACCTAATCTTATAGATCTTTGTAGACACCAATCTATTGGAGACATCAAGCACCACCGCTAAACACCAACTTAACAAAAGACACCAATTTATGTGTTTGATGTTTGTAGGCACCAACCTACTAGAGACACATATCACCACTGCTTGATCTTGGTAGGCACCAACCTACTTTCAAGCTTGCAAATTATTCTTTAGAGGTTTAACATCTACATTTTCTTCACATGTCTTATTGTTTCTTCTATCTTCGCTATCTTTGCTTGTTGCTTCCCCCTTACGTATGCCTTCACCAAATCTTCTTGTTGCTTCTACTACTTCTTCCATAGATTTGTCTTCACAAGATTTACTCAATGATTCTATGTTAGATCTTCTCTCGCAAGTTTTGTTTGCTAGATCGTCATATCTACTTGTTATCTAACACTAGATCTATTTGTTGGAACACCAAATCTACATGCTAGAATGTCAGATCTACTTGTTATAACATCAAATTTGATCTTTGCTAGTATTTAATCATTGATCCTTGAATGATATTGAATCATTTCTCCTTAAATGATATTCAATCATCACTCCTCTCACTTCTTCAAATTCATAAGAATACTACATTTTTACCCACTCACATTTTCTCACATTATTCTTCTCCTTTTAAACTTTATCATAACCCTACATGAAGAGTCATGCTTTTTCAGAAATTCACAACATCCATTAATTAAATAATTAATTTCGCTCTTTTTTAAATTTATTTTTCAAAATACCATGGGTTATTAAACCATGGGAAAATACCATTTTATTTTTTGACTTATTTATGTAAATTCAATTTTTTATCTTTTAATAATCCTTTTTCATGTAACTTCATTTTTATTTTGAATTCACATTTTTATGTAAAGTCACATTTTTTCACATAACTTGATTTTGAATTCACCTTTTTACGTAAAGTCACATTTTTCACGTAACTTCATTTTGAATTCACATTTTTACGTAAAATCACATTTTTCATAAGATACTTATATTTGAATATTTACATGATATAAGTCCTTTGACATCAATGACAACAATTTGTTCAACAATCTCCCCCTTTGTCATTGATGGCAATCTTGTAATCAAGATACATAATCAGAAAGATTTATCCCCTTGTTTGCAACTCTCCCCATGTTTGCAACTCTTTCTGCAAATATCTCCCTTTGACATCAATGGAAAAGGAGTGCTCCCCCTGGCTTGTGCTTCTCCTTAAGTACTTAGTGACTAGATGAGATGGATATCACTCCCAATTTATGTATGATATATTCAAATGTATCTTTGGGAAGGGATTTTGTGAAAATATATGCAATCTATTCTTTGGTGGAAATATATTCTATCTTGTCATTTTGTTATGCTACTTGTTTTCTTAAGAAGTGATATTTGATTGGAATATGTTGTGTTTTCGAGTGCATAATAGGATTCTTTGAAATATTTATTGCACGTGTGTTGTCACAAATTATTGAGATTGGATGATCATATTCTACCTTAATATGTCTCAATGTCTACTTCATCCAAAGAAATTGTGTGAAACATAATGTTGTTTCTATATACTCAACCTTTGCGGTGGATAGAGAAATTGAATATTGATTCTTGTTCAACCAAGATACTAGATAGTTTCCAAGAAAGAATGTTCATCCACTTTTTCTTTTCCTATCATTAATATTGTCTCTTAGTTTGCATCTATATATGTTGTTAGAGTAAGATCTTCACTTCTTGAGTATCATAAGCCAGAGTCTAGGGTGCCCTCTAGAATATTTGAATATCCTTTTCACTACTTGCACATGAGTTTCTTTTGGTGTAGCTTGAAACCATGAAACCAATCCTATTGATTGCATAATGTATAACCTTGATGTTATCACATATAGTATGCTACCGAACATTGAATTATACAATGTTTGATTTTCTTTCAGAGAGTCGTCATTTTTGCTCAATTTACAACCTGTGACAATGGGTTTGTTGATTGGCGTACAGTCTTCCCTTATGAATTTCTTCAACATTTCCTTGATATACATGGTTTGCAAAATGAATATGTCTTTGTTAGATTGAGATATTTGTAATCCAAGAAAGAATGACAATTCATCGAGCATAGACATCTCAAATTTATTTTGATTTCTATTGCAAACTCTCAACACATTTTGTTCATACTGCCTCCAAAAATGATTTCATCTACAAAAACCACAAAAATTAACTGATTTTCTCCTATTGTCTTGATGTAAATATTATTGTCGCAACTCCTATTTTAAATCCTTGTTGTTGTATATATTTATCAAGTCTTTAATACCAGGCTATGAGAGCTTGTTTTAGCCCATAGAGTGTTTTCTTCAATTTGCACACATGATCCTTATTTTTTGATGATAAGAATCCTTCTAGTTGTTCATTGTATACTTCTTCATTTAAACATGCAAATGACAAAAACATCTTGATATCTTCTAGTCCTGCAATTGGGGTGTAACACACCCAATCCCCTAAGTACCCTTTTAATGGGTGGGGTATTACATTTTTTTATTTTCTTGAACCTCCTTGAATCCCTTTAAAAATGACATCGCCATATTCTTCTCATCGACAAATTTCCAATGACTATAAATTTGTCCAAAACTGAGTTCTAGATAGAAAGTAGTGGCCTTTTAAATATTTATGGCCTTTATTAGCCAAAGTCATTCTTACTTCCACGTGGCACCCATCTAGATCCACATCACCTATGTGATCCTATGTGGCATTGATATGTTATAACACGTCACTCCCTAGTATGGGCGTAGCATCTGACATAGATACTGATTTGGTGAACGCTACCTGGCCCATCGAACCCTTGACACATCGGGCCCACAATCTTTCCCACTCTCATCACTCAGCTACCTAAATACCTGAGACCCTCCCTCACCGGGTATTGACACCTTTCCACCGAGATGTCGAATCTCAAACCTCTTCCACATTTCGAATCGACCCAAATCACCCGATCTGAGATGAGCTAGCGCTCAGGGTGCGTGGCCCTCTCATGAGGTGTCACTCATCCATTGGGAATCCGTTGGGTGATGCCTTCCCACATCACGTCGGGTTTTTGGACCATCGGCCCAGTAGGAGGATCAATGATAACCTTCTCCTTTGATTCCCAACTCAGTGTGAGTTATCACCCTAGACACGTGGTCCTATTGTGTGCTACCTTTTTCATTCACCGAGATCACGACACGTAGCCACTAGGTGTCGGATATCGTGCCCCCAACGACCCGATTCTTCTGCTACACACTTCAAACCCAGTATGGGTCTAACTGGAACCGTAGATACGTGGTCCTATCTTATACTACCAGTTGTCTTAACCATGGCACAACACGTGACCACATCACCTTGTGACACGTGGAATTGGTTTTCCTTAAGGATCCTTGTCCAAATGTGCCAAATTAGCGTGACACATGGCATCTTCATCGAGTGACATGTGGAATATTTTTCGAGTGACACGTCATCTCAGACGTCAAGAACCAACTCTTCTTCTTTATTAGCTTCTTCAATAGTTTACATGCACAGAGCTTCAAAAATCTACTCTACATAGGACAGGAGATCTGCGCAGCTCGCTAGATCCTCCTTCTCCAAGTAGATCTAAGCACGCAGCCTTCCACAACCTCTTACAATGACTTGCACTTAGCTCTGCAAGTCTCACACAGTATGCACAGAGCACTTACAATCTTGATCACACAGATCCAACTTTAGCACGCAGTTATTCCTTATGACTTCCTCTCTCATTACATGGCCTAGTCTTTTATATATACTTTACAAAATAGGCCTAAACATGGGTAAACCCATGGCTGACATCCCATACCCGTTACATAATCCCAAATCCCAAAAAGGGGTCGAGATCCCGTGATATGTTCTTCGTCTTGTGCTCCTCCTTCGACAGGCTGTCGAAGTCCCAAAATAGGTCAAACTTGACCAAGGATATCCCAAAACTTGGTCAAGGGCCAATAGGCCCCCAACACTCACCTGTGACTCATCCCGAGTCACTCTGATCTAGATAATTCCACTTCAAAAGCCTCGAGCATAGCTCAAGCTTCTTTGACTTGCTGCTATACCTTGGCCTCCTATTCAGCGAACTCTTAGATGACTACGTCATTGACAGGTCCCTCCAGGCGTTGTTCAGCTGCAGTGAAAACCTGCTCCAGTTCTGCTCCTCGACCTTTTACCACTGTGAACAATTGGTAAGACTTATCTTGTACAGGTTGAAGCCTCTGAGTTACTTCCATAACTCTGCTCTGGATAGTGTGTATTTTCTACTGGGTAGTGCACTGCTTCTAGGATCGCTTCATTCTTTCCATAGCTGACAGGGGATTCAGCTGCGCTTGTATCGTTTCAGCTTGATACTTCACCTCTTGGAGTTGCAACTCCAATGCCTTCAGTTCTGGATTCTGAGTGAGTTGCTCATAGGTCTGGGAACTGCAATCAGTAAGTTTCTTACATTCCATAGAAAGGGTTATTATTCTCTCAACTACGCTTCGAGCAGTTGCTTCTCTTTGATCCCTTACATCCTGTGGGGTCTCAGGCACTGGGCGGAGCTCTAAGTCTACTATGCATTGCTGTAGCTACTGGATAACTTCTTTGAGCTGCTCTACTTGCTGCATGACTCGATCCTCTGCCTTTATTTCTACGACTATCACATAATGAAGTGATATGTTGACCGCTTCTTTCACTTCAAGTTGCTCCTCGAGCAACTCTTCTTTTCCTTGCTGTAGTTGTGCTTTTTCTTCATCAAACTTTTCTTGGAGAGCAATATTTTCTTGTTCTGTAGCTCATCGCTGCTCTACAAGTACTCCTTTCACTTGCATCAAAAACTAGGTGGCTTGTTCTATTTCCTCTTGTGCTCATCGAAGGCAAGCTTCGACTGTCTCAGCTAGTCGTTGGAGTTGGGTTGGCTCATCTCCCAACTCTGGTTCTCCTGATGGAAGAGGCGCAGTGGAGACTGCATGGATGGACTGAATGGCCTATTGTACCCCTTAGAGTTCAACTTCAATCCTATCAAACATTTCTTCCTACTTCTCTCCTTGTTTCTTTGTTATCTCCAATAAATCATCATTCAAGACTGCTATGATGAAGTCAAAGTCGTCGAAGGTGAGGAGAATCTACATCTTGGTCATAGAGGCTTTTGATTTCTTCCGGGAAGAAGGTTTTAGGGGGGAAACCTTCCTCTTCTTCAAGGTTTCAACCTCGTCTCTAGGCGGTGTTACTTCGACTGGCCTCTGTTCAGATTCTACTTCTTCACCAACCCCCTCGGTCAGGTGATATGGAAGCAGTCTTCACTGAGGTACTTCTTAAGTTTTGGACCTCCTCAGTCTTCTTATGTCTACTGGTTCCGGGTGTATTATGTTATTTATGAGTGTCCTCTGGGCTGTCAATATCGGATATCTCTGTAGGGTTAGCGGGGATAAGGAGGTCAGCCGACCATTCCTTGGTGATCTCCTCAAGGTCTTCTTCTGTAAGTTTGTAATATCACTGGAGCTGCTCTTGATGTTCATCTGCTCGCATTGTAATGTAGATAAAGTGTCGATCTACGCTAAACTTCATTAGTGGTTGGAACCTCTATAGGGTGTTTGGAGTCATGCGAGGCTTGGCTTTGATGGCTCGCTTTAGCTGGAGGTAGTATGTATGAAACAAAGCATTTGACTACCACTGTTTTTTCATATCAGTTGAATACCACAGGGTATCAAACTTCACGCCAAGCGGTTTGAATGGCTCTATGTCGAGGAAGGTAGCTCATTTCAACATCTCCCAGGCAACAAATGAAATGAGGACCAGGAGCTAGCTGAAATGAAATTCATAACCTTGATCCTGTGCTTCTCAGAAATCTAGTTCCAACTGGTTAACTAGGTACTTTTCCCAGTGCATTTGTAGGCCTTCCGTGTAATTCCCTGCGAGGTCAACTACAAAGTTGGTGGCCTGCGTAGGTCAGTTCTTCCTTACTAACTTTCCATCTATCAGTTGACATGCGAGGTGCACTGTGCCACTCTGGATGGAAGCTACCTTGTAGCCTCTTGTTCCCTTCTCAATGTCGCCATATGTATCCTTGATCTTATGTGCAAGTGCGCGATCTGCGGCTTTTCCTGGATAAAAGTCATGCAAGTCAGGTCCTTGCATACTTAGTCTTGTGATCCTATGGATCAGCATTGGATAAATTGTAATGCGGAGGTCTAGCCATAATTAGCCGCCATGGTAACACAATAGTAGCAGCTTGACACAGGCATTGACTTCCTGGTGTCTTTTGAAGTGTGGGATCTTCATGAAATTCAGTAGGGTGGACTATGTGAGGTTCATCGTCCACGACTGAGGGATGATCTTCAAGTTCTTTCCTTTAGTTCTAGTTAGGTACTTGTATGGATTGATCATACCATAAATATTTCGATCTCCGAGGTTGAAGTCGATGAACTTCAATGCTGTGATCTTGTCCTTCTCTGTTCGAACTGCGTGTATCCCTTTCGGGAGGTACGCAGTGACCATAGTGTACTCGAATTCTCTTGGCACATTATCATGATTTACCACGCCAGCCAGAGGTAGGATGTATTCGGGAAATATGGATGGAATCAACTTCGCATTTTCTAGGTCATCTTTATGCTTGGTTCTCTTCTCTACTGATGGTCAGGATGTCCCCGATCCGCGAGAAGTCGACGGAGAGGCTTGCAGTCCTCTCGTCGATGATGCTTATATGCATGTAGACATCGACATGACTCGTTCAGTCATGAGGTAGATTAGAACTTCTTCGACAACTCTCTTTGTAGCATTGAACTCGTTCGACATACACGCTCGGGGTTGGAAATATTCGAGTCCGAGGAGTAACTTAAGCACTTCAATAGGATAGAAGGGAATAGCGCAATGATCACTGTATAAAATCAACAAGTCTGTGGGCTCAAATTCACGATTAGAAAAAGTGTTCTCGATGCATGGCGCGACGGGATAAATAAATAACTTAGCAATGGATTTCTTGCAACGGTCAAGAAACCTTCATTAACTCTTTTATGTCCGTTATGGAGTAGTCCAACGGTCTGGTGGTGAACCATAAATGCCTTTCTACCCATTTGGGGGATCGGTCGAACGGTTATATTGGTCCCAATGGCTATATTGCTTTTCCATGGCGAAGTGCCATGTGATGTTGTTCTGTTCTCCTGGCGAAGCTCCAATTTTTCAGATTTTCCTTCTGCGAAGTTCCCTCTGGAACCTTCTGTAGCTTGTCGATCTTATCTCTCTTCTTACTTAGTTTTCTAGCTTAATTTCCAGTGAGCTTCATCTCAGTATGCCTTTTTCCATTCTAATTCTTATCTTCTTTTGGCATAGTTACTTCATGTTGTTGAGATTCTTTCCTAAGAGTCGAGGGTGATACTTCTTCTTTATCTAGAATAGGTACTTCAATCTTTTGTGGGTCTTCTAGTGTTCTTGCAACTTCGACATCTGGGTCTCTGGTGTTAAATAGCTTCGATTTGTTCTTCTGTTATTCAATTAAGTGTGCGATCCTTCTAGTCATGAAATATTTTAACTCTTTCTTCTTCTTCTCTAAAACTTCTTTTTCTTCTTGCTTTTTGGCCTGATTTCTTTCAATCCAAGGTTTTCCTAGTAACATGGTAAATGGGGCATTGTTCTCAATAAATTTAACAATCTCAAAATATTCCTCTGTCAAAGTTCCATTGGCATTCATAGATATCTGGGTGATATTTACACATAGTTTTATCATCTTTCCTCTAAATAGACCTATTCCTCCCAATGAAGGAGTCATAGCAGGATTCCCTAAAAGTTCCCAAGTTCTTTATGTCACAACATTCACCTATATTTTCTCATCTAGAACACAGTCAATGTCGAAGTCTCCTATTCTTGCTTCAAGGCATTCTTTTTCTTTGAAGAGCTCTGATAAACTGACATGTCGATTGTCATTCATGGTTTCTTTTATCTGTAGCAATACTTTCTCTGATTCTTTCTGGGGTTCTACCATTTATGAATCTGCCTTAGGGTTTTCTTGTCTCATGTTCATTCCTTCAATCCTAGCAATCATTCTAGGGAAATCCAATACTTCATGGTCCATAGCTTTGCAATAAAGACAACTAGGTATTCTCCCAGGGCATTCCTTAGCAAGATGTCTTGGTTTTCTGCAACTATAGCAGAGGGTTAATCCTCTCTTTCTTTTAAATGATTCCCAGCTCTTTCTATACTACGCGCTAGAATCATGGTAGCTAACTTGCAAACATTTCTTTCTAGGATCCTGCATCCACTTGTTAGTCCAAACATTCTTTCGATGCATAGGTATAACATATCTTTCACTATTCTTATCAAATCTACGCATATCAAACCTTCTTTCATCTATTAGTGCCCTATTTTTCAAGCTAGGACATAATTTATCAAACATACCTAGATCCATACTTTAGAAACAAAAATTTCCACTTATATTAATTCTACAGAGCACAAAGCTTTCAGATCTAGAACTTTTCACTATTCTTACTTTTATCAGAGCATAGATCTTACAAATCTTACCTCTTTTAATCAAAAATTCTCACTTTTACCTTTCTCAGAGCACAAAGATTTCAGATCTTACCTCTTTTCTTCAAATCTGACCTCTTTTCTTCAGATCGGGCTTCTTTCTTTAGCACAGAGCTTTATAAATCAAGTAAAATACTTCACACTAGAACGACAGATCTATGCATAGAGCTTTCACAGTTTTAGGAAAGATATTTGCACAAAGCTTCTTCTTCCTTAGTTCCTAGCAATCACAGTTTCAGGTTGGATCTTTGCACAAAGCTTCCTCTTCCTTAGTTCCCAGCAATCACAGTTTCGATCCCAGCAACGGAACCATTTGTTGGCACAGGGGAAGACCTAGGGTTCAACGCTACAACAGTGCACCAACAAAACCCTAACTACCGGCCCTTTCGGAAACACCTGCGAAGCAGATGAAGTCTCACCTGAGGTAGAGGCAGGGGTGGTTACAGGACTCAGGTGTCTGCAACCTTAGCTGGGACATAGATCTGTGATTATAACACTTAACAGAGCACTTAATAGTTATATTGATCAAGATTCAGTTCTTAGTTACAATGCAGTTAAACCCTAATCATAGTATAGTGCAGTGGTCAACCAGATCTAGCATCTATCAACACTTAGCATGAAGGAACAGATCAGATCTAGTAGATTAAAGCACTAAGCACATTCATATAAGTCTGATCTAACATCCATATACATCATTAGCACAAAGAATAAACAAATATATCTATCTATATCAAAGCACTTAGCAAGTAAAGACATAAACGCATCAACACATTGCACAAAGCAAAGAAATACAACATATATGTGGTTCACCCCCACCCTGGGGCTACGTCCACCAACTCTTCTTCTTTATTAGCTTCTTCAATAGGTTACATGCACAGAGCTTCAAAACCCTACTCCGCATAGGACAGGAGATCTGTGCAGCTCGCTAGATCCTCCTTCCTCGAGTAGATCTAAGCACGCAGCCTTCCACAGCCTCTTACAATGACTTTCACTTAGCTCTGAAAGTATCACACAGTATGCACAGAGCACTTACAATCTTGATCACACAGATCCAACTTTAGCACTTAGCTATTCCTTATGACTTCCTCTCTCATTACATCACCTAGTATTCTATATATACTTTACAAAATAGGACTAAACATAACCCAGGGGCTGACATCCCATACCCGTTACATAATCCCAAATCCCAAAAAGGGGCTGAGATCTCGTGATCTCTGCTTCGTCTTGCACTCCTCCTTCGATAGACTATCGAAGTCCCAAAATAGGTCAAACTTGACCAAGGATCTCCCAAAACTTGGTCAAGGGCCAACAGGCTCATATCTATCGTACCCATATCAGGGTTGTAGGTCAATGGGGTCCATCCTTTTCCTTACTAATCAACCAGGTGTTGACAAGTGTTATTCTCTACGAATGTATTGGCCTCCACCCTGGCACGTGGTTGATATTGGCTCGACACATGAAAACTTATTCGAATGACACGTTCTCTTAGATATCAGGATACCGGGACTTTCCATCGTGGTGTTACATCGAGCAATCTTGATCTGGAGATTACGAGGTGATTAATCAATTTAACCCTTGTGATTACGAGTCATTAAATTAATATAATTACGGGATTAACCACCCCTTAAGTGTATGCAATGATCTATGGCCTGGATTCCTCGGACCATAGATCTGACGACTATCATTTAAAAGCGTCGACATAGGTTTTTAGGCCCGACTCGGCCCCACACATGACCCAGGGTCAAGTGAACCCTCACCACATGGCAACCTTGGTTGTGTTTTCTACCCATGTGGCTTCCACGTTACCTTCCAACTCATGGATATATATATATATATATATATATATATATATATTAAAGGGATTTGGAACCCCGTGTGGGAACTCTTCCCACTGGGCATTGAACTAGGTCAAATAGATTGAGGTTGGAAATATTTCAGGGTTTTGGGGTATGATTGACCTCATTTGACCATGATCAAAGGAGGAGAAGAGGTTGTCTCTAGATCCAACAGTTCAGGTTTGTTGTAGTTTCCACAATGCATATGTTTGACGAGGGTCGAACACTCCACTTGTTTGCAACTAGATATTGGCAAGTGTCACTTCCACGACACCAGGGTTGCCAAGTTGGCAGAGTACATCATATATGACATCACTGTCTCTCTCTCTCTCATGCCTATGTAACTAGGCATGGAACTAGGGGCTGGAACCCTGGTCCCCAGACATTGGGTATCGGGATTTTCAAGGGGTTTTATACTTAGAAATATTTTGGGGTCTAGTGCTCCGGTGCGTGCCCCAAGGTGTGGACCTTCCTCCTGAGATTTTCCTATTAGATAGATGGTTGGTATTCCTCATACTGTAGAGCTGACGATCATGATTTAAGGCACTCATTCAAGACATTGAACCCAATAGGGCCCATTCTCTACCCTTTGACAAATCAACTTCATCCATGCTCAGGCATTTCGACTGTCTAACATATGATCAACAATGGATATCTCTCCACCAATAGATCCTACGCTCGAAAACTAAAACGTTCATTCCCAAGGCCTGAACTCGACATGGACCCACTCCCAATTCCTTCGACCAACTACAGGTTGCCACGCATGATCCTTGGGTAGGTAGGAGCTCCCCATCAGTATGACATTAGCAACACGTCAACTCCCCTCTTAACCTCACTTTAGATAATACCCTACGAATATATACGATTGAGAATTGATCTCACCTTTACTTCGATTAACGGTCTATACCTCTCGGACCTCTTGTGGGTTTCATAGTGTATAGGTCTGGTTATCCTTTTACAGGAAGCATGTTGAAATTACTAAGAAAACCGAGGAGGGGGGTGAATCAGTTGTTACTGAGCTTAAACGATATATGACATATTCAAATTAATTTTTCATCTCTTCCAAGTGACCATCAATATTATACAAGATATGAACAACATAAATAAATAACATCAGTCACACGTAATATATACACAGAGACAGGTTTTCACGAGGAAACCCATAAAGGGATAAAACCTCTTCTTCTTCGAATGATAGGTAGCCTTTTAAGTTATGTACATGATATATCTTTGAGAACCAACTCAAAGTGAGGATACTACCTCTGTTTTGCAAGATCCAACTTGCTGAGAGAACCAACCCTCTTACTTCTCTAACACCCACTAGAAGGAAGCATCAACTCCATGATTGTTCCAACACCAACTAGACTTATAAAAGCACCAACTTATAGACAGAAAACTTTGTGTTTTCCCTAGCACCACCCTACCACCCTATTTTTCTAGCCACAACTAGATGAAAGAAACAACTTCCAATATTCAATCACCAACTTGAATATCAGAGGACCACAGTCCTCCCTAGCACCACCCTACCTCCCTAATTATAAAATAAATGATTGAATAACCAACAATACATATATATCAATTCTTACCACTTCTTCTTTGTTCTGCAATTCTTCTCTACTTCATTATTCTTCTTCTTTGTTCATCTTCTGTTTATAATTTCTGATTTTGATCTCACACTTTGCATTCTACGATTTTTCTTTCTCCCAGTTTACCTCATTTTTCAGTAAGAACAGCCAACAACACACAGTCACTACATCTGTCTTTTATGCACTCCAACCTCTTCAGTTACACCTCGAATCTCCTAGGAAAAAAATGCCTCAGCAACTTAATCGCCAACCATCCAAGAACCATGATTCAGTTCTACTAGCTGAATCGTAACTGAACAATTAATCGTGAAGAGAGATAGTAGCCCTTCAATCAGATTCCCATATAACCAGCACCGTTGGATTAAATCCACAGGGTCTCATGTTTATCCCATATGCCCACTGGCTTGTTGACGTGCGAAAATGATCGTCCGTCAACTGGGAGAGTGGAACCGGTTCGGGGTTGTCTAAATAACCCAAGCCGTTTGGAATGGACCACCCTGACGAGTTTAACGGCTCCGTTGGCCGCCCTAAGGTCTCGTAAGGAAACCAAAGGGAAAGTGATCTGAGCTAAATGATCTAAACTAAGGAAACTAGAAACTAATAAAACAAACTTAACTAAACTATACTAAACTAATTATAAACTATGCTAACTATTCTGTCTACTAAATACTAACTATGATCATAATAACTCAAATCAACTACNAAACAACTTCCAATATTCAATCACCAACTTGAATATCAGAGGACCACAGTCCTCCCTAGCACCACCCTACCTCCCTAATTATAAAATAAATGATTGAATAACCAACAATACATATATATCAATTCTTACCACTTCTTCTTTGTTCTGCAATTCTTCTCTGCTTCATTATTCTTCTGCTTTGTTCATCTTCTGTTTATAATTTCTGAGTTTGATCTCACACTTTGCATTCTGTGATTTTCCTTTCTCCCAGTTTACCTCATTTTTCAGTAAGAATAGCCAACAACACACAGTCACTACATCTGTCTTTTATGCACTCCAACCTCTTCAGTTACACCTCGAATCTCCTAGGAAAAAAATGCCTCAGCAACTTAATCGCCAACCATCCAAGAACTATGATTCAGTTCTACTAACTAAATCGTAACTGAACAATTAATCGTGAAGAGAGACAGTAGCCCTTCAATCAGATTCCCATATAACTAGCACCGTTGGATTAAATCCACAGGGTCTCATGTTTATCCCATATGCCCACTGGCTGTGACCACAGGCCTAATCAAAAGGCACTTCGGAGTTTCATGTTTCATGAAGTTTGTTGCGAGTCACTCTGACACTTCCAACTCCCTATCAAGA
Organism: Picea mariana; assembly: GCA_032191745.1. Classification (NCBI taxonomy): domain Eukaryota; kingdom Viridiplantae; phylum Streptophyta; class Pinopsida; order Pinales; family Pinaceae; genus Picea; species Picea mariana. The sequence continues at coordinate 705,570 of JASDQU010103651.1, forward strand.
AATGGAGCCTTGCAACTTGCAATCTCCTTTCTTCACGTGCCCACTAGCGATGACCATCGGCTACACCAACAGGCGCTTTGCAATTTCTTGTGTCGAAAATCTTGTGATGAGACATATTGAGTCTCCCATGTCACAATCTCTGAAATGGAGCTTAACTGGGATAGCTCCTTCCTCTCATATGGTCATGAGTTGTGACCAAGAGTTATTCAGATATCTCTTCATGATTCGCGATTTCGGGGATCTTGGTACGCGGTTTCTCGACTCTCCCAAGTCACGATAGCCGAAATGGGGCTTAGCAACATGCTAGATCCTCCCATCATCCTTCAACGACGTGACCTTGGCTATGACCACGGGCCATACATTCAGGTGCTTTGCTTGACAAATCAACAGTCCAGAGCTTTGGTGATCCAACGGTCTAGATCATTTCGCGACTTCGCATGTCGCGAGTTCCTATGTCATATTCCTTTGACTCTTTCAATATGCAAGTCAGTGAAATTCCAATTGCTCACCATGTGTCCTCTGGCTTCAACAGCCAATATTGTCATTGCAATTTCGCATTTCATGGAATTGAAGGTTAGCTCACCTCTATTCACCCGATTCATGAATTTGCAAAACTCTTCATCTGCTACCACGCGTCCTTCAAATCGAACGGTCCCCTTGCTTTTGGGACTTTGTAAGCCCACTTCACCTTGCACTTAAAGATCGTTCTCATTCTTCTGAATCCAATGACAGCCCATCCTCACGCTCAGATCTGACGCCTGAGATCTGTTCTCCTCTTATGTGCGCTCCTCCTGTCTAAAATCAGATCTGACGGCCATCGGGAATTCAATATGGGTGATCCAATGATCACTGTCTCTCTTCAATATTGAGCTTACGCTTCTGATCTAGCCACTTTCTCTTGTTCATCATCGTCGTGCTAATTTGTGATCTTTCCATCAATTTGTTCGTCATCATCATGTTGATTTCTGATCTTGCCATCAATGACAACATGCATACTCTGCCTTTTGTTTGTAAACATGACAACAATCTCCCCCTTTGGCATTGATGGAAACCCCTTGAAGAACCTGAAGAGATGGACTATCCCCTAAACATCCAACTATACCACTATAGTATCCTTATTATTACCACACTTTCTCCCCCTTTGACATCAATGTCAAAGAAGAAACACGTTGCCCCTGAGTTGTTGCAGTATATTTCGAAGGTATCAGATATGCAACAGACACACACTCCACCTGGAAACTATGAACGGAAGGACCAAAGTGATATTTACCAGAAATATACAGATATTCAATAAGTACTCCCCCTAACAAGGTGAACAGATTATACGAAAGAAGGTATAACCCCCAACTTCTGACGAAGATATCCAAAAGGGGTTGCTGCTAATGGTTTAGTAAAGATGTCAACTATCTGTTCTGTGGAAGGAATATAATTCAGCTGAACAACTCTGTTTGTAACCTGCTCTCTGAGAAAATGATATTTTATTGGCATATTCTTAGTCTTGGGATGAAGAACAGGATTCTTGGAGACACTAAGGGCACTGGTGTTATCACAATGAATTGAAATCGGATCAGTATAATTTACCTTGAAATCTGCAAGAGTTTGGATCATCCATAAAATCTGAGTGCAGCAAGTAGTAGCAGCAATGTACTCTTCCTCTGTAGTTGATAAGGAAATAAATCCCTGCTTGTTATTAATCCATGCTACTAACGAGTCACCCAGGAAGAATGAACCTCCACTGGTGCTCTTTCTCTCATCCACACAATTTGCCCAATCAACATTTGAATAAGCAGTTAACTCAATATTTTGATTTATAGGATACCATAAACCATAATTCATTGTGCCCTTCAAGTATTTGAATATCCTTTTTACAGCTACTAAATCACTATGTTTAGGAGCATACTGATAACGACCTACCATTCCAACAGCTTGCATTATATCAGAACAGAATGTTGTGATGTACATAAGACTGCCTAACATTGATCGATATGTCCTTTGATCAACATCGGATGAAATATCATCTTTACTGAGTTTGCAACCGACCACCATAGGTGTACTAACAGGAGAAGAATCTTCCATCTGGAACTTTTTCAACATCTCTTTCAGATATTTTTCTTGAGTGATAAATATTCCTGTAGAGCTTTGATGTACTTGTAAACCAAGAAAGTATGACAGTTCGCCTATCATGGACATCTCAAAATCTGTTTGCATAGAGTTAGCAAACCACTGGACAGAGGAATCATTAGTACAGCCAAAAATAATGTCATCTACATAAACCAAAACAACTAGTAAATCATCACCTTCAAACTTAATGTAGAGATTGTTGTCAACAGTACCTTTCTTGAACCCTTTGTCTTGTAAAAATTTGTCCAACCTATAATACCAAACTCACGGTGCTTGTTTCAGTCCATATAACATCTTCTTCAACTTGCAGACATAGTCAATATTATCTATCAATGAGAATCCTGCTCCATATATACTTCTTCCTCTAGATCTCCATTAAGAAATGTTGATTTTACATCCATCTAATATACTTTAAATTTTTTATGACATTAATATGAAAGAAACATTCGGATGGCTTCCAATCTTTCCACTGGTGCAAAGGTTTCATCAAAGTCATGTCCTTCAACTTGTGCATACCCTTTACATACTAATCTGGCTTTATTCCTAACAACTTGTCCTTTTTCATTCATTTTATTCTTGAACACCCATTTGGAGCCTATTACATTCTTATTTTTAGGTCTAGGAACAAGCTCCCAAGTATTGTTCTTCTCAATCTGATCAATCTCTTCATTCATAGCTCTAATCCAATCATCATGCTTGCTAGCTTCATCAAAAATTTTAGGTTCAATCATGGATAGAAAAGCAATCTGAGATTGTTCTGAGTCTTTAATCAGTTTCCTTCTTGTCTAAACTCCTTTATTTATATTTCCAATTATCTGATTTTCAGGATTATCCTTTCTAACAGTTCTGAGTGGTGGTTTTATTTCTTTCTGCTAGTTTGTGTCAGCTTGAGTATTTGTATCTTCATCTGGTTCAGATTCTTCTCTTTCTGATCCTTGGACTTGTTCATCTTCATCTTCAACTATATCTTTTGTTCTTGGTACAACACTGCTTATATTTCGGCTGGGGATTTCTTCATCAACTTTTATGTCGATACAATCAACCAATTTATGCAGCCTCTTATTGTAGCATCTGTATCCTTTACTATTTGTAGCATAACCTAAGAAGATACCTTCATCAGCTCTATCATCATATTTTCCAATATTTTCATCATTATTCTTAATGTAACATTTACTCCCAAAGACTTTAAAATGCTTGATTGAAGCAAGTCTTCCAAACCATAGTTCATAAGGAGTCTTTTCACTGTGTGGCCTAAGATGATCTTTGTTAATAATGTGAACAGCTGTATGAATCGCTTCCACCCAATATGTCTGAGGTATAGTCCTTTCATTCACCATTGATCTTGCCATTTATTGTACTGATCTATTATGCCTCTCAACAACTTCATTTTGCTACGGAGTCCTTGGAATTGTGTAGTCTCTTTTGATTCCATGTTTATCACAGAAATCTTTGAAGTTCCATGAGTTAAACTCTCCTCCTCTATCAGACCTTACTGCCTTCAATCTTTTTCCTGTTTGATTCTCAGTTAGATTCTTAAACACTTTGAATTTTTCAAATGCTTCAGATTTTTCCTTCAAAAAGGCAACCCATGTTAGTCTAGAATAATCATCAATAATCAACATAAAATAGTTTTATTTTCATGTACCTTATTTCCTTGATGGTCCACATAAATCCATATGTACTAACTGGAAAGCTTTTTCTGTTGAAGGGAAGTTTTTAGATTTGAACTGTGTTTGAGTAAGCTTTCCTATCTGGCACGGTTTACAAATAGAATCATATGGCTTTGATATCTTTGGAAGATTCTTTACTGCCCCACTGTTTCTAAGCTTGATTATATGATAAAAATTTAAATGTACAAGTCTCCTATTCCATAGCCAACTTTCATCATACTTTCTTAAGTGGCATTCTTCTTTTTCTTTTTTAACACATAGACATTGTTTTATGTTCTTATCCCTTTTGCAACCAACTGTCTTGAATTCCTAGATTTTATTTTACAATCTTTAGAATTAAACACAACTTCACATCCTCAATCACAGACTTGACTGACACAAAGCAGATTATGTTTCAGACCATCTACAAATAACACATCTTGAGATTTTCCTTTTCCATTACTCAGACTTACCATTCCTTTACCTTTTATTTTTCCTGGTGCATCGTTTCCAAAAGTTACATTCCCTAATTTGTTTTCACTTAGAGTTAAAAACTTACTTTTGTCTCCAGTCATATGTTTGGAACATCCACTGTCAATATACCAGGTATTCTTTTGTCTTTGGGATGATAACACTAATCCACACTAGTCATCTTCTTTTTTCTTCCAAACCTTGAAATTTTCAGTAGTGAGTTTCAAATCTGG
>JASDQU010103651.1:740511-755370 GCA_032191745.1 Picea mariana
CCAAAAATGATGTCATCTATAGAAACCACAACAATCAATTGATTTTATCCTACTATCTTGATGTAAATCTTATTGTCAGCAACTCCTCTTTTAAATCCTTGTTGTTGTATATATTTATCAAGTCTTGAATATCAGGCTATGAGAGCTTGTTTTATCCCATAGAGTGTTTTCTTCAATTTGCACACATGATCCATATTTTTTGATAATAAGAATCCTTCTAGTTGTTCATTGTATAATTCTTCATTTAAACATGCAAATGACAAAAACATCGTGATATCTTCTAGTCTTGCAACTGGGGTGTAACACACCCAACCCCCTAACTACCCTTTTAAGGGGTGGGGTATTTCATTTTTTATTTTCTTGAGCCTCCTTGAATCCCTTTAAAAATGACATCGTCATATTCTTCTCATCGACATCTTTCCAACGACTATAAATTTGTCCAAAACTGAGTTCTAGATAGAAAGTTATGTCCTTTTAAATATTTATGGCTTTTATTAGCCAAAGGACTTCTTAATTCCTCGTGGCACCCATCTAGCTCCACATCACCTATGTCATCCGACATGGCACTCATATGTTATAACATGTCACTCCCTAGCATGGGTGTAGAATATTACATAGATACCGATGTGGTGCATGCTACCTGTCCCATCGAACCCTCGACACATTAGGCCCACGACCTTTCCCACTCTCATCACTCAGCTACCTAAATACTCGAGACCCTCTATTGACACATGTCCAATAGGATGTCGGATCTCAAACCTCGTCCACATTTTGCATCGACCCAAATCACTTGATATGAGATGAGTTGGTGCTCAAGGTGTGTGGCCATGTCATGAGGTGTCACTTGTCCATTGGGAATTGGTTGGGCGATGTCTTCCCACGTCACGTTGGGTTTCCAAACCATTGGCCCAGTGGGAGGATCAATGATAACCTTCTCCTTTGATGCCCAACTCAGTGTGAGTTAGCACCCTGGACACATGGTCCTATTATGTGCTACCTTTTTCATTCATCAAGATCACGACATGTAGCCACTAGGTGCCGGATATTGGGACCCCGATGAGCCAATTCTTCTGCTACGCACACTTCAAACCAGGTATGGGTATAACTAGAACCATAGATACATGGTCCTATATTATATTGCCACATGTCTTAACCATGGAAAAACACGTGGACACGTTACCTCGTGACACGTGGAATTGGTTTTCCTTAAGGACCCTTGTCCAAATGTGCCAAATCAGCATGACACGTGGCACATTCATCGAGTGAAATGTGGCATATTTTTCGAGTGACACGTCATCTCAGGCGTCAAGCACCAAAAATTTCCAACGTAGTATGAACCTTGAAAGATCCTAATCTGAGGATTATGAGAAGATTAATTGATCTAACCCCAGTGATTACGAGATAGTTAATGAGGTTAATCTTGGGACTATAACTCTCATATCTTATTACGAGATCCATAGTTGAGATCAACCCGCCTATAGATCCAATGGGATCAGATCTATCATACCCGTCTCAGGGTTGTAGGTTGATGGGGTCCACCCTTTTCCTTACTGATCAACCAGGTGTTGACAAGTGTTATTCTCTACAGATGTGTTGGCCTCCACCCTGGCACATGGTCGATACTAGCCTGACACGTAAAAAAAAAATTGAATGACACGTTCTCCCAAATATCTGGATAGCAAGACTTTCCTTCATGGTGTTACTTCGAGCAATCTTGATCCGGAGATTACGAAGTGATTAATCAACTTAACCCTGGTGATTATGAGGCATTAAATTAATATAATTATGGGATTAACCACCCCTTAGGTGTATGCGATGATATATGGCCTGGATTCCTCGGACCATAAATTCGATGACTATTATTTAAAGGCATCAACATAGGGTTTTAGGCCCGACATGTCCCCACACATGACCCGGGGTCAAGTTAACCCTCACCACGTGGATACCTTGGTTTTGTTTTCTACCTATGTAGCTTCCATATGGTTTCAACCTTCCCCTCCAACTCCTTCGGGGCTAACGCGACCTCCCGATCTAGGATCGTTCAATTCGTCGAGTCAAATGACTCGTTGGGCTCCTGATGGAACTGTTTTCAACTTGACACAGGTCCCCCTTTTTACCTCCTCGACACCTACTATGTGGCACCTATTGACCCTCTCCTTAGCGCTTTTAACTCTTATGCCAACGATCTTAGCTCTCGTTGCTAAGCTCCTCCCTTGATGTGACCATGGATTGTGATCATGGGCCAACTCCCTTTGCGACCCTGCACTTCGACACTTTCGCAAGTTTCTTCCTTCTTGTCCCAATTTTTGAATCGGTGAATACTCCGAGACCATATCTACGGTCCTTATTCTTCTCTCGATCAACGACTGTGATCAAATCGCGAGTTCAGAATTCACGAGTTCTCTCTTCTCTTGNCTTCTTTCTCTTATCGTGAATCAGTGATGCGTTGATCCCTTGCCATGTGTCCTTCCAGATCCAACGGTTTGGATTGAAATCTCTCTTTGCGACTTCTCAAAGATCCTCTGGTTGCTTCTGGTAAACCTCCCAAAGTTCTTGCTCTCTGAACCCCTCGATCTTTTTCCACCTGTCTCCTCCTCAACAATGGGTAACCTCTCCATCTTCGGGACTTTGGCAAGTCCTTGACTTTTTTGCACACTTAGAATGAATTCTCCTTTCGAGACTTAGGTTTTTCTCCAAGACTTTCTGCACCCCTTGCAGAAATCTGTGCAACTCTCCTACGACTTTGCTCGACTTGAAAACCTTCAAGGTTCCAAGTTTCTCTACGAGTTTCTCATGCCCTCTTGTAAAATTCTCGCCCTTCCTCCTGAGCTTATAAGATGAATTCACAACACCTTAGGTGCACTCCTTGCGCTTGTATTAGTTCTTCAATGAATTCTCCCTCAGCCTTATGAAAAGGTTTCAAGGCACCTCCTTTCCTTTGTCGATGCGCTTCTTGCAAAGCCTTCCTTCACCAGAATGTTCAGCAATTCTTGGATTCTTCTACACCCTCAGTAGTGTAGTTCCTGGATATGCTCACGCAAGCTCAATGCTCTCCTGGCAGAGTATCCTAGAGTGTTCAGTAACTCTGGGTTGTGCCTTTCTCCACACAGTCCTTATTTTCAAGGGACTTAACCGCCTTGAAATTTCTCCCTGAGTCTGCAAATTAATCTGGTGTGCCCTCCTGGCAACTTCTCTTCTGACTCCACCAAGTTTAGACATGCACTCCTTGCATTGGCTTACAGATTTTTCTGGCTCTGTCGTGCACTCCTTTCACTTAGCCTAGAGAACCAGACTTAACTCAACACACTCTCGAATAGAAAATTGTGTCTCTATCCCTGCAGACGATTTCTAACATTCATCTACAACTCAAATGCATGTAAAAGACATTCAAAACACAGTATCCATTACGCATAAAGATAAAATAGGAAAAACTGTCATTTTATATTAATGGTGGAATGCCAATTTACAATGGTGGAGTCCAAGCTACAACTGAGTCTCGGCTCACTGTATTTTTTTTCTTGGCTAACCTCCTATCATATAACAATCCCCACCTAACCTATTGTGGTCTAACCTCTACTTTGCTTACAATACAAATATTTATACAAGAGGGATCTATGAACTTCCCTCGCAAGCTAACTAATGGTGTCAAATCACCATCCCAAATGCTCATCAAAAGGCCAAATTACAATGATGGCAATTCTGCTCCAAATTGGATGCAGATCTATTTTCCCGTCAACCTATTAACGAGGACCTTATCTCTAGCTTGTGAAAAAGCACGATCTGGCTCTTCCATCTTGTCTTCAATTAATTCCTAGATCATGCCTTGGATTCTTGAGGCAAAAAAAACTGAAAAATGAGAGGGTGGCGCCTCTCCCTCCTTGAATGTGCACCACGCGTGTTAATTAGTTGTTGTGTTCTGATATGGATTGATGCTCCTGCATCATAGTCCACAATGGAAAAAATCATGAGCTCCTGCTCATGAGCTTTCCAACGTGGCTTAAATCCACCTGGATCCCAAATTTTCTTCTGGAGCTGTCTCCCAACTCCTCTTCTTCGCCACTGTTGCTCTTGCACCTTCCCCACTGCTTGTGCAAGTTTCTTCTCGTCTAGCTTCCTCCTGCTAACTAATTCCTCTGTCGAATCTGACATCAGCGTCCTTATATCCTCGATCACCTTGTCTAGTTGCTCCATTAGTTGGTTCTTCTATTGCAAACTAGCTCGCTTCACTCCTTCCTTGTCAATGGGAAATTCACACTGGCTTCCCAAGACATCTTCTTCCTTTGTGTCCTTAGCTTGCCACTCTATTGCATCCTCCACTTATGTAGTCTTCATACTGAACTACTACTCAGCTACCACTACTCCTGATAGATCCATTCTTGTCATTTCTTCGGTTGTTCCTATTCCAGCTTCCTCCATCTTCTCCTCATGCTGGTGTGGTCCTTCATCTACTTCCAACTTAGCTTGTTGGATATGCATTCCTTGCATTTCCACTCTCCTTTCAAGAGCTTCAAATTCTTCACACAAATTAGTAAGGTATATGTTGTTTGCTTCTTCTTCTACTGAAAACTCCAATGTTGCAGTCATCTCATGTTCATCTTCCTGGCTAGAAACGTCAAGCGATCTTTCTAAATGATCTTCTCCTTCTATCGGGACAGACATCAGTATTTGTTCCTTCTCCTCCTTGACAGTCTCTTCTTGTTGTCTCCCTGTTGCACCTGCAACATCTGTGATAGCCTCTCCTCGGTCGCTTGGTAGGAATATTTCAAATCCTCCAATGATCAGAATGTCTCTCTGATCCTCCTCCTTCATTGTGATGAAAGATTCTAACTTGTCATCATATTCATTCACGCGGTTCACAGTTCTGCATGAATCTCCCTCTGAGTGAGGTTTTTCTCCTGACTCCTCTTCATCTGCCAATGAACTCCCAGTTGATCTTACCTCTTCTCCCTTTCCCACCTGGAAGTTTATGAGATCCACTGATCCCTTCTCATTTCCCACCTAGCAATCTATGAGACTCTTGCTAGATCTCTTTTCCTTATGATCGAGGTTTTCAACATGCCTCAGCCACCTCTTTAACATCTGTTGTTGCCTCCTAGACAACAACTTCTGAACAGGCCATCTGGTTGTCCTCTTCAAAGACCATTTGTACCTCCAGTGTACCTTTGGCTCCTGCTGCATATTAAATGCAAGCTTCTCCATCTGCACTCGGATTTCACAAAGCTCCTTGTCCATCTCTGCCTTTCTCTTCTACAAGTGGAATCTTCCTCATTCACACGTATGTCCTTCGACATACATCTTGTTTCATCTACAGCCCACCTAGCTGCTTTATCATCTGTTGCATGCCTTGCAACAATTCCAACAAAGCATCACACCCTGTCTCCCCGGATTACAGAAATCAATTCTGCATTGGCTTCTTTGTCTCTTTCCCTCCACTGAGAGAAATCAATCTCTAATACCACTTAGTATCATACTATCGCTTTCATCTCCCTTCGCCCACACTCTGCAAACGAAGTCAAGCTCTAATACCACTTGGTGTCAACCATCCCCTCCAACTCCTTCGGGGCTGACGCAACCTCTCGGTCTAGGATCGTTCAAGTCATTGAGTTGAATGACTCATTAGCCTCCTGATGGAACCATTTTCAACTTGACACATGTCCCCCTTTTTACCTCCTCGACACCTGCTATGTGGCACTTGCGGACCCTCTCCTTAGCGCTTTTAATTCTTACGCCAATTATATTAGCTCTCAGTGCTAATATCCTCCCTTGATGTGACCATGGACTGTGACCATGGGAAAACTCCCTTTGTGACCCCTCACTTTGGGACTTTCGCGAGCTGCTTCCTTCTTTTCCCGATTTTCGAATCGGTGAATACTCCAGGACAAGATTTATTGTCCTTGTTCTTCTCTCGATCAACAGTTGTGATCGAATCATGAGTTTGGACTTCGTGAGTCCTCTCTTCTCTCAATTTTGCTTTCTCTAATTGTGAATCAGAGATGCATTTATCCCTTGCCATGCATCCTTCCAGATCCAATGGCCTGGATTGAAATCTCTCTTCGCAACTTCGCGAAGATCCTTTGGTTTCTTCTGGTAAACCTCCCAAAGTTATTGCTCTCCAAACCTCTCAATCTTCTGTCACCTATATCCTCCTCGACAATGGGTGACCTCTCTGTCTTCGGGACTTCGGCAATTCCTCAACTTCTTTGCACACTTAGCGCAAATTCTCCTTTCGAGACTTAGGTTGTTCTCAAAGACTTTCTGCACCCCTTGTAGAAATCTGTGCAACTCTCCTGCGACTTTTCTTGGCTTGAAAACGTTCAAGGTTCCAATTTTCTCTGTGAGATTCTCATGCCCTCCTGACAACTTCTCCCCCTTCCTCGTGAGATTATAAGGTGAATTCATAGAACCTTAGGGGCACTCCTTGTGCTTGGCTCAGTTCTTCGACGACTTCTCCCTCGGACTTATGGAAAGGTTTTAAGGCACCTCCTTTCCTTTGTCGATGTGCTTCTTGCAAAGCCTTCCTTCACCAGAATGTTCAACAATTATGGGATTCTTCTACACCCTGAGTAGTGTATTTCCTAGGTATTCTCACACAATCTCAATGCCCTCCTGGCAGAGCATCCTAGAGTGTTCAGTAACTCTGAGTCGTGCCTTTCTCCACACAGTCCTTATTTTCAAGGGACTTAACCGCCTTGAAATTTCTCTCTGAGTCTACAAATTAATCTGGTGTGACCTCCTGGAAACTTCTCTTCTGACTCCACCGAGTTCAGACATGCACTCCTTTCATTGGCTTACATATTTTTCCATCTCTGTCATGCACTCCTTGCACTTAGCCTAGAGAACCAGACTTAACTCAACACACTCTCGGATAGAAAATTGTATCTCTATCCCTGTAGACGATTTCTAATATTCATATACAACTCAAATTCATGTGAAAGACATTCAAAACACAGTATCCATTATGCAGAAAGATAAAATAGAAAAAACTGTCATTTTCTATTAATGGTGGAATGCCAATTTACAATCGTGGAGTCTGAACTACAACTGAGTCTCGACTCACTATATTTTTTTTTCTGGCTAACCTTCTATCATCTAACAGTACCCACCTAACCTATTGCGATCTAACCTCTACTTTTCTTAAAATACAAATATTTATACAAGAGGGCTCTATGAGCTTCCCTCGCAAGCTAACTAATTGTGTCAAATCACCATCCCAAATGTTCATCGAAAGGCCAAATTACAATGATGGAAATTCTACTCCAAATCAGATGCAGATCTATTTTCCCATCAACCTATTAATGGAGACCTTATCTCTATATTGTGTGAAATAATGATATGGCTCTTCCAACTTGTCTTCAATTAATTCCTGGATCACGCCTTAGATTCTCGAGGCAAAAAAAATTGAAAAATGAGAGGGTGACGCCTCTCCTTCCTTGAATGCACACCACGCATGTTAATTAGCTGGCGCGTGCTGAGATGGATCGATGCTCCTACATCACCATGTCACCTTCCAACTCATCCATATATATATATATATATATAGAGAGAGAGAGAGAGAGAGAGAAAGAGAGAGAGATTAAAGGGATTTGGAACCCCTTGTGGGAACTCTGCCCATCGGGCACTGACTCAGGTCAAATATATTGAGGTTGGAAATATTTCAGGGTTCTGGGGTATGATTAACCTCGTTTGATTGTGATCAAAGGAGGAGAAGAGGTCGTCTCTAGATCCAACAGTTCAGGTTTGTTACACTTTCCACAATACCTATGTTTGACGAGGGTCAAACACTCCACTAGTATGCAACCATAGATTGGCAAGTGTCACTTCCATGACACCATGGTTTTCAAGTTGGCATAGTACATCATATCTGACATCACTCTCTCTCTCTCATGCTTATGTAACTAGGCATGGAACTAGGGGTTGGAAACCTAGTCCCCGGACGTCAGGTATCGGGATTTCCAAGGGGGTTTATACTTAGAAATATTTTAGGGTCCAATGCTCTGATGCCCCAGGGTGTGGACCTTCCTCCTGATATTTTCCTATTAGATCGATGGTTGGTATTCCTTAGGATGTAGAGCTGATGATCATGATTTAAGGAACTCGTTCAAGAGATTGAACCTAACAGGGCCCATTCTCGACCCTTTGACAAATCAACCTCATCTACACTCAGTCATTTCGACTGTATAACATCTAATCAATAGTGGATATCTCTCAACCAATATATCCTATGCTCGATAACTAAAACACTCATTCCCAAGGCCTAAACTCGACATGGACCCACTCCCAATTCCTTCGACCAACTACAGGTTGCCACACATGATCCTTGGGTAGATAGGAGCTCCCCGTCAATATGACATTAGTAACATGTCACCTCCCCTCTTAACCTCACTTTAGATAAGACCCTATAGATATATACAGTTGAGAATTGATCTCACCTTTACTTCAATTAACGGTCCATACCTCTCGAGCCTCTTCTGGGTTTCATAGTGTATAGGTTTGGTTATCTTTTTACAAAAATCACACCACATTTATCTACCCTACTGCATGCACAGAAGGCATATACGAGCAATTAAATCCACAACCGCATCCACAAGAGGAAACCTTTGTATGGTTCTTTAATTTATTCATAGTAATATGCAAGGTTCTTCTACTCATGTAGGTATTACATACGGATTCTCATACAGATACAATACCATTCAAGAACATAAACCTTCATAACTTACCCATGCATATAGATATAGGAATCTAGCCATACTATATATTTAAATTATAGAGAAGTTAAGATTACTTACCTTTTCACAAGTGTATCCATCCAACTGACTGTTGGTGTCCACCTTTCCACCCTACCATAGGCTCATAAGAATTCATTCTAAGAAGTTAGTCCACCCTCGTGCCAAACCATGATACCATCATGGGATTCTTTTCACTCATTCCTGCATTCACTTGCATTTTCTCCTCTTTTTTAGTCTCCATGTATTGTGTCTCCCACCCTCTCTCTTTTCCCCCTAGTCTTCTCCTCCTCATGTGTCCCCATGCATGAAATCCAATGGGAAGGCTCATGACCTATCCCTTCCTTTATTCTTTCAGAAGGAATACTCATGAGGCAATCTCGTTATAGAACTCATACTTTTTCATACCTTTGGCTTGGCAGCCTCTGTTATCCTAGCCAAACTTTCCATACCTATATTAATTGAGGTCGGTTGGGTTATTCAACTACCAATACCCTTCCCATTAATTGTTTGGCTTCAACTACAAGTTGGAGGAAATAAGATCATTTCCTTCACATTATTCACCAAAGTGGCTTGGGCTCTTTACTTATGAACCCACTTCCTTCCCCTCCATTAATCCCTCTCATGGTATCATGGCTTGTACATTCAAGGCTCCACCCCACAGTTAGTTGTTGGAATTTTAAATCAACAATAATATAATTACAATGTTTATATACCATTAAATGGAAATCATTGATCATTATTAATTACATATAATCAGAGGTTTAGGAAAGGGGGTGTTACAATCCCCTCCCCCTTCACAGGAACACCATGCTCAGTGTTATCTGCACTTCAACAACACCTTCGATGCCTCTATCTTTTGGTTGTTTCGGAAATGTAGTTCATTTTCTTAGTTTGGTCCCTTCCAACCTTTTTGGCATTTATCACCACAACCATCTCAGACATTGAGCATAATAATTCAGAATTCCATGGATAAACATTTAATTTCTTTTCAGAATTCAAGAGGAATTTTACATATGAGAAATATACTTATCTTTGCAGTTCATGGATCTACATCCATATGGTTGTTTTATTAACTTGGCTCACTACTTTCCTTGACAAACCCATTTTGTGCATGATCTCAATCAAGAGGTGACAAAATTGTAAATACCCCACCGTGTCTTTCATAGGAGCTATTGGACTCTCCCCTTCCTTTCAGTCACTCATTTTTAGGATCAGGATCAGGCATCATATTTTCTACTATACAATCCCTATGGTGATCCATATTCCCTGTCAAGGATTTCTCGCACAAGAAGATTTTTCAGAGACTTCACTGAGTCTTACAGTTGAAGCATTGTTGTGGGTGGAAAATCCCTCCTACAGACTGGCATTAAGGGTTTTATCATGCATGGAGAAATGACCTAAAGTATCCTACATTCTACCAACATCCTAATCATAAACCCCATTATTCATATGCAAATACAAGGTTAAAGAGATCCAGTTATTGTACCTTAGTTTATGTGTTTGATGTCGATCCCTTTAACACTTGGTCGCTCCTTGACTGCAACTCTCCTCCCAACGCTGACCTGCATTCATAAAAGACAAACAAATAACTCCACATGCATATGATCTATAAACTAATGGGTTAGAGACTCTATCAAAATATAATCAAATTTAAATATTGGAAATCTCATATGGCGAGACAGGAAAAGTACTCCTTTTATTAATCTCACAAGAGTAACCTTACAATAGTGAGATCATCCATTGCTCCTCAAATATGGTCCTAGGATCCTCTTCAACTGTGCACCAACTTCTTATGTATATGCTTCTCTTCACACAATAGTTACAAAAGGTTGGGGCAAGGGGAATGCTAAATCGGGAATAGCTTCTTTGCTATGATTTTCCTCCTTCCAAATGGGACCCCTACCCCTTCTTTTATAGGCTAGAAAGGGCTAGGTATTTGGTCGAGTGACTGACTATGGGCGATCAAACGGTTTAGTTAACTTACCCAAAACGGTGTGTTTCATCTGCAACTTTCCATTTTTCGTGCTTTTTAGGTATACGCGGGTTGTAGTAGGTCAGCTAGCGTACACACGCCTGTAGTAGTGGAGCAGGGCGCATATGCCTTCAAAAAGAGTGTCTTTTAAGAAGTTGTTCAGTAATGGCTTGGCAAATAAGGAAAATGAGATGGCTTGATGCCAGGTAAGCATGTCTAGTGCAATTTAGGGTTATAACAGATGACTTCCTCTCTTAAAAAAAATATATTTATGGACTCAGACACACGACTAATCTCTCAACAGCCATCATATGTACATGGGTTGTATGAAGTCAGGGCATGTGTACATGCGGGCAGACCTTTTGCAGGACGTGTATACCTCTATGGCTTCCCGAAAAAAGAAAAAGAAGTCAAGCAAAGGAAGCAGGGAATACTGGTATGGAAGACCAGAATCCCTACTAGCTCAGACTTTTGCAGAAACTTAGAAAAAGGTAGTAAAACCAATTAAAAATACCCAACAAGCACCCCCAAAAACCTTAGAGATCCCCAGTATGGTCGCCAATTCTGTTGTGGGTGGGAAATCCCTCTTATGGACTAGCATTAAGGGTTTTATCATGCATGCAGAAATGACATAAAGTCTCCTACTTTCTACCAACATCCCAATCATAAACCCCATTATTCATATGCAAATACAAGGTTAAAGAGATTCAGTTACTATACCTTAGTTTCCGTGTTTGATGTCGATCCCTTTAACGCTTGGTCACTCCTTGACTGCAAATCTCCTCCCAACGTTGACCTGCATTCATAAAAGAAAAACAAATAACTCCACATGCATATGATCTATAAACTAATGGGTTAGAGACTCTATCAAAATATAATCAAATTTAAATATTGACAATCTCAAATGGCAGGATGGGAAAAGTACTTCTTTTATTAATCTCACAAGAGTAACCTTAATATGGTGAGATCGTCCACTGCTCCTCGAATTTGTTCCTGGGATCCTCTTCAATTGTGCTCCAATTTATTTTGTATATGCTTCTCTTCACACAATAGTTGCAAAAGTTTGGGACAAGGGGAATGCTAAACCAGGTATAGTTTCTTTGCTATGATTTTCCTCCTTCCAAATGGGACCCCTACCCCTTATTTTATAGGCTATAAAGGGCTAGGTATTTGGTCAAGTGACCAACTATGGGCAGTCAAACGATTTAGTTAACTTACCCAAAACTGTGTGTTCCATCTGCAACTTTCCATTTTTCGTTATTTTTAGGTATACACGGGCTGTAGTAGGTCAGCCAGCATACACACGCGTGAATTAGTGGAGCAGGGCGCATATTCCTTCAAAAAGAGTGTTTTTTAAGAAGTTGTTTAGTAGTGGCTTGGAAAAGAAGGAAAATGATATGGCCTGATGCCAGGTAAGCATGTTTGGTACAATTTAGGGTTATAACAAGTGTCCCTCAAGCTTTCTCTGTCGAGGCATCCCACTGGATTTCTCTACTGAAAGAATTCCTTCGGCCAGTGTTACCACAACACCACATTCTCTTTGGCGATCATGAATTATCACACAGTAGCCTTTTTCCATGATTTCTTATTTGACATCAACCATTTGTCCTCCCTGAACATATCTTTTTCATCTTACCTCTGTTTACATGCATACATAAATTTGTGAGATATTTTCATTAATTTTCAATCAAAATTATTTTCAAATATGTTATTCACGGACTTCAAATTTCCAATTTCATTTCATTTTCATATCCGACCCATATTGGAACTAGATTCCACAAACATAAGACTTCCTTCTCAAAACAGTTTGGTTATTTACCAGTAGGTATTGGTCTTCCTCATGGGATTACAGTATTTCCATTTCCTGGATCCTCTTTCCTACAATTAAATATTTTCATAGCCAAACCAACTATCAGTTTCTCACACATATATATTCTCATTACAAATTTGCAATGGTATCACAAACAATTTTTAATTTGTGCAGTTTAACAGTTGCATCACCTTTATTTATTTGGTGACATAACATAAAAGTAAATTTCCATTCCTTACACATGTATCATTTCGTCATACCAAGCCTTTAAAAATGCAATCAATCATTATATGGATTTAATCAATGTGCCAATGCCCATGGCCACATTCACACACAATGCAMCCTTGCATTGATTTCATTTTATTACTTTTCATGTTAGGCACTCTCACCATGGTGTGTTGTAATTCATCCAGACTCTTACCATGTGGATTCTCTGTCCACAATCATTATTATAGCATAACTATATTTTCTACTCCAAATCGACMACAACCTCAAATCATCACTCATGAAACTMAAARTTTCACATGAATTGTTTTAAGCATTTATTTCTTTATAAATAATCAACGTACCAACATTTCGGGTCACCTAATTTCTCTCTTTACCATCGTACAACTCTGCAGAGTACTGGAAGATATTTCTTCCACAATGGGTAGCCCTATATATTCCCATTCTCTTACCACATGTATCTCTTCAATGCATTAAATCAATGTGATGTCTATGAGCACTTTTGTTCCCAATCATTCCTTGATTGGTTAATGTATTCATGACATATCAATTCATGAATTCTTCCAAGGATTTCAATCGGAATTTTCTGCCAGAGGTTCACACCTCCATCATTTAGGTTCTCCTTCCTGAATCATACCCTACTTGGGTATCAATGGAATACAACAGCCTTTCAAAATCACATGCATAACATTAATACAATAAAACATTTCACAAGGGATTCTTACCCAATCCCTTCATACCTTGTGATACTTAGGCATGAACACTTTTATACCTGTATTGGCTGCGAGCACCCTCTCTAATATTACCTCTTCAGTGGTGCATCCTAGGGACTTATAAAGTCCCTTTCAAAGTTATCTTTATCAGCAGCCTTCTTGCATTCACCCTCTGCTTGAGGACATCCACCATTGACAGTTTTCCTTTCCCCAACAACTCCAATCATTTCCTACACATAACATGCATCATCACATTCAAAATTATGCCAGTTGTTATGTCAAGTCCAAAATGCATGTGCCATAGTATTTAATTCAACAAAACATTTGCAGATATKCCKTATCRTATCTTTATGCATTCATATCATTGCCCTCATTGTTTTCATGAGTGCAAAGACAATCAAATTTTCCAGTTGTCTCTATAGTCATAYARTTATCAACATTATCATGCCAAAATATCCACATACAACAACAWATCAGTTTCTCATACCAGAGAAACTTAATAACAACAAGAAATGAGTCAAGGGATTCTTCCCTTGTCCAAATACTTCTACATAATCTGGAATTTTCAGTTTAATTGAACTATTCCCAAGGCCTCTCCGCCTTTTCACATTCATGGCTTAACCAAAATCAATCAACTAAACATATTCATTATTTTATTTTTCTTTTACCAGTTATGCTTGTTTTCACAGTCATTCTTTTTAGGGTATACAACTCTGCGTCATACATCAGAGTTTTAAAGTGAGAAAAATATTCCATCTTTTCTCTTCCCTTGCTTCAACAATATATCCCTCTTGGGATCTTCCTACTCTCTTCCTTGAGCAGGATTAATCAATTTCATATTGGATTTTCTAGGTAAATTAATTATTATACAACAACAAGCTTTTGGTTCATAAGTTAATCATGAACCAGTGCATTCGGCACACTACCAATCAGATTGGTTACTATTCATTGGTATGTCTTCCATGCATGCATTATGTTTTGTTTTTTTTTCATGTAATCTAGGATTCTTATATAATTAGACTTTGCAGCCCATTTCCTAACTCTCAACATTCATTAATATTATGGCTATGTTCTCTTGATAGAGTCCTCACACAGTTCCTCCACATGGAACTGTCTCATCATGAAACTTCATTATTGCATACCCATCACTATCTAATATGATCTCAACCTCGAGTCATCTTGAACTTTGACATTTCACATTTTTACATAATATTCCCTAAATAATTATCAACATGCATCTCTATTATGCATTTTGATTATGCATTTACACATGCATATTACTCTATCAGTTTGTATTCAAATCATGCTTTCATGCACTATGTACTTAACTTAAAATGTGCGCCCTGCTCCATAGTATGGAACACTTTGCAATATGGAACACTTTGCATCTCCATATGCATATTTACTTAAAAT
>JASDQU010103652.1:0-36243 GCA_032191745.1 Picea mariana
CTGGGGGAAAGCGGGCCCCCAGCGGGGGTTCGAGGGCGAAGCCCCCGAAGAAAAAATTGCCTTATAAAAGTATATTGTAATTTCATTGTAAATATAGACCGTTCATTATAAGGTTTCAGATCTAACGGTAGAGATTATGTTAGGGTTTTTTCCCTAGAAGGCAACCCTCTTTTATGAGGGAAATGTATTGCGGCTATGTACGAGGGTGAATATTGTATTCTGAGAGAGGAGACTGTGAGAGAAAGAAGAGGAAGTTACAGCGGGTTTTTCTATAGGTTGTATCCCTTCATTTGTTGGATAATAATAAAGGAAGGACCTAGCAATTTCTCTGGTGGACGTAGCCCACACTGGGTGAACCACATAAATCTGTGTTTGTCTTGTATTGTGTGTCTTCTGTGTTTTTGTTTCTGCATTTGTTTTATTTTATTGCTCCACGGTCCTGTTTTTCTAACACTATCCATAACGAAATCAAATCAAAACATGATCGCATTCTAAATCTAGCATGGAAAACTTGTTGTTCAAATTGGATACAAACAAATCCAATCTAAAGCAAATCATTGATTTCGTTAACTGAATCAGAAAAAATGATCAAATCAAATCCAATCGAAAACCAATCAAATCCGACAAAAATCTATCAGTGGCTAAACTGGGCATGAGCAAATCCTGTTTCCCAAATCAAAATTTCATTTATTTTTAGCAAAGGGAAAACAATGTACAGGATGAACACATTATGACAGAGCCATTTGAAAACCAAATTCAAATCATTATATTAATCCTGGTCATTCACACGACTAAAACGCTATCAAAATTCATACCTGTATGACGAGAAGACGGCTTGGTCATGACATTTTGGAGTTGACTACGGCTGTGGCCAATTCAACATTCTTGAAAACGATGGAACCAGTGGTCCTCTGCTTCCTATTAGTTTCGTGAAGTTTGTCTCTTTGGCTGGTCAATACTGCAACTTGACTTTCCAGCGATTTGATTTTTGATTGAAGTAGTGGAACGTCTATATAGTATCGTTCCAACCATAAATCACATTGGTCACAGGACGACTGTCCGAGCTTCGAAAGTGCAGGTGAGGGTTTGGTTACATTGCCGAGGGTTTCGTTAGGTAGTTTAATCCTAGTGTAGCTAGGATTATTTTTTAAGCAAGGGGGCAGATTGGAAATGAAATCATAAGGTGGCTCGGGGCATAAACCATGTGAGTAAGGGTACTCACTGGCTAGGAAGTGTTCTATGTCAGAGTCTGAATCCTCACTAAGGACTATGGGCTTCTGCTCAACACTAGGTTTAGGCTTATTTCTAGCCATTCTCGAGATAAGCCGAGAATTCCTTTTTCCTTTTCCATCCATAGTAGGGTTTGCCAAGTGGGTTTTTTGCTTGCAGGCTTTTTAATAGCCTCAGCCTTATCAACTATAACGTCTGGTAAGTCAATATCAGGGTCGACCAAAGGCTTAGGAGAGGGCAGTAGTACATGGAAGGACACGGGTGGCTTGACCTTGCCTTCCATAACCACAGGCTTGTCAACCTGGATAGGGTCTGTATCACTAAAACCATTTCAAGCGATAAAAGCTTGCCAGCTATCACCGTGGCAATTCAAGTGATGAGCAATGATAAGTCTAATTAGTCCATGGTGGAACAGGATACTATCGGCCTTCTCCCTTTTAAACCTTTTTGACATTTTGTACAGGCTACGCTGGAAATAGAAGGGCATATTCAATGGGTATCCCATAAAATTCATTAACAAACGCAGGTGGTAGAGAAAAACAAGTCCATATCGACCCTCACAGGTCACGAATTGTTTGACCACCATCAAAATATCATGCCATCGTGGTTTGAGCGTAGAGATGGGAATACCTTTGTCACAAGACATGAACTTTCTCGAGACGAATAGTAGCGGCCATGGCACCTCCTCGACCTTATATTTTTTAAACCAAAGTTGGCTCAAGGATGGTAACCCTATAGCAGAAATGATAAATTCCTCATTGATTTCCAATTGGATGTCGTCCACCTTGGCTCTACAGCTATCAAAATTCAGAGCGAACTGCTATGCCACAGCTAGATTAAAACCCTGAAATCGTTGTGCAAAGGTAAGCCAACTGTTATCCTCCAGGTCTTTTCGGGCATTATCGAATAGCAGCAAGGCTTGGCTACCGTTCGGCTTGATTCGCACCACCGGTGCCATGGAGCCGAGCACATGGTGAATGAGCCAAGGTTTGGGTCATAGCACACACAGGAGCAGAGTGCACGAAGGGTTATTCGAGCTAACAGAGGTGAAACAGGGATAAGGGATAGATATTAATGTCATCATGTGAAGGTGGTGGAGCTTATCTCTGCCATGCATAATATTTATTGCCTAGGTACAACCGTCGACGTTCATAGATGTTCAACCCATTGTAGTATAGTTCAACCATCGTATCACTTGGCCGACCAATGAAATGGTAAGTGCATAAAACAACACGTGCAATGGAACGTTATGCCATAGTTTTAAACCAAACTTACAAATCGAAACCAATACCAATGTTTTGACTATATCACATGTGATGTATCAATTCATATCAAGAGTTTAAGCGAGGTACCAATGCATTTTGAAACTAGGTGTTATATCAAATGAAATACATCAAGGGTTTACCCATAACACCTATATATTTTCATGGGTCCAATGGTCAAGTAAATCATAAAAATAAATCCAATCGCCAATAAATCACAAACTTAATCACTCATTAAACGAAACTACATGATCAATCAAAGAATGCCAAATGAGTGCAGATCAAAAGAGTTTTGCAAACTGTATAAAAATGCAAGCGCAATAGGCATATCGACAAGAAGGATAACGACAGTTCAAATAATGATTTTAATGCAACTTCAAAAGACCAAGTTTTCACACTTACAGTCGTGAAAACAAAAACGAAGGTAAATGCGCAAATGTCGCAAAAATAAAAGTGTCGTTTATTTGAAAATTGCGACGAAAAATTTGATGTTTGCAAAACATTGGTGTACGCAACTTATAAGACAGTGGAAAATGTGAATTGGCTGCCAACAAAGCCTACGGACATTAGTTTATTTTATATTTGATTATCATAGATCCATATGAACTCGGCTACCATTTTTTAAAACTCTTTGTTTTCCATTTATCATTGTCTTCTCATTTGAATGAAAGTGCACTTTTTAGCATCATAGTTGTTCATGGTTTATGGTTTCTTTTGCAACGAATATTTGTTGTATTTTCCCATGATTCATGAGTTCATTTAAATGTTTTATATTCATTTCCATAAAGCATTCTTGTTAACTAAATATTCAGTCTTATGGATATTTAGTATTGATCTAGCATAGATCGCCTTGTAATTCATATTTGTCTTCTTATATTCATCTACCTTCATAATGTAAATCAAGCATGTCTAGTAACTGGTTTAATTGCCTCTAATCCATGAAATGTAAACACATGACTCCATACCCAATGGACTTGATCATTGATCTACAATGGTTTAAATCCAGTTTTCTTATTTTGTATTTTCTTCAACCTTGAACCACTCATTCCCAACTCTGTAATTAATTTCAAGATGTGCTTGGCATAGTTCTAATGTAGTCTTATAACATCTCAAGCACTAACAAGGTGCTTCTTTAAAATTGCTTGAGCGAATAGCTATCATGATGAAAATATGTTTGCTAAGGAATTTCTCTCCAAACTCCATTGGTCACTCCATCCAAGGTTAAATATTTAGGCACATTTGTTATTGAGAGCCTTTGGAAGGTCGGGGAAACAATCAAACACTTATTGGCTTGGAAAGAGCCTCCCTTTGAAATGATCTCTCTTTTAACTACCAATTCTTGTGGTGGTCACCATAAATTATTTTTGCGGGCAAACCATTGGATGAGTCCTCCTAATTCTCAACCTTGACATTATTTAGACAAGGCATCCACTCTGACAATGATTTGTGTGATGGCCTGAATAGAAGACAAGTTCCATGGACAAATCTAAAATTCCAATTTGTTATAAGGAATGCATAAAATGATAATTATGGACCATATTCACGGATTCATTCCTGATTACTTGTCTTTAAACTTTGGCTTGGAAGATCTATGTGACTGGTGGTGGGACTAGAAATGGGGTGTGGTTACTACCTTTCATAAGTATAAGTAGGCCATGATGCACAAATGGCTTTGCTTGAGGCCTATTTTTGGAGACTACAATCCAAGAAACACACATAATTATTTTGATTAAATAGTGTTTGGAAGCTTATGTTAAAGCCAAACAAAGATATTTTATCTAGATCATGTCAGTGTTTCATGGAAACCTGCACAGGAGATCTAGCTAAAGCAAGTACAAACAAAGCCTATCAAGAAAGCAAGAGGGATTCAATATGGAAGAATGAGAAAATATATTCACACTACTCCAATGAGATGATGATTGATACATAGATCATGATCAATATGATACAATGAATGAGTGGAATACACTCATATATAGGGCAAAGAATTCCATAATTAAGAAAAACAATCAAGCAGTTACTAGCTTTCCTTAAGAATGCATGCATGCATAATAGTGATGGTAAAAATAGAAAGTCTAAATAGAATTGGTCAATTAACTCCCACTGAACTAGTGTGTCGAGAGTAGAAATTTCTCCAACAGATCCTTCTACTGGGTGGTCTACTTATGGATAGAAAGATAACTTAGTTGGAAATGCAGAATCCATGGTACCCAAACTGTGGGCATGCACAGATTTAAGAAAACTCTTTTGGTTCTACTATCTGGTTCGATCTATCTAGGCCTTGTTGGAGATTCCATGATGGAAATATCTTTCTGTTTCCTTAAACTGGCGGGCTACCTTTCTCGATGCCCACCTACCTTGTTCCATTAAATTCTATACCTCTTTGATGTTGTTCAGAAGTAAAGCTATTTTCTGGATATGGAAAAGAATAAATGTTTCTTTGTTTAATGATGATGTTTCACATCATTTCTCTTGGTTTGATGTTGCACTAATGTTTGTCAACTTTCTCTTGCATATTATTTTCCAAACATCCAAGGTATGGCTAGAGATGGAGCATCTCTAACAACTTCCTAAATATTATCATGGTATTCCTTGTACGATGAGTCGAGTAATGCTTAACCCTATAGGACCATTTGGCTTACATGGATTGGATGGCCCTTTTTCCTTACTTCATTCCATAGGTTCCAACCACAATAAGACGAGCCAAGTTAACAACAAGCCGGGTCACAAGGTTAGTTAATATTCCGAGCCAAGTTAACAATAAGCCACGTCACAAGGTTGATTAATAAGCTAAGCCAAGTTAACAAAAAGCCAAGTCATACCACCTAGTGATGGGTTGAACTCGATACCCATTAACATCGATCCACCTATGACTCGAGAAACTCACCAATACTTCCCCATGTTGTGGATGGTAAGAGTGAAAAACCACAACCCCAGGAACACAAGACTTGAACTTGTGACCTTTATCGCTCTCCCTTTACCGAGAAAGTGTGAGCAGGTCTCACCAATTAGGCTATCCCATGGGGCTTCTACCTTAAAACTTTATAATGAAAGTTACTTGCTATTTTTTATTATTTTTTGGACATGGTCAGGAAGGCTACGGTGGCATGCTAACCTTTTTTTTAAGAAAGCATGTCAATATTTTTACCTCTAAACAAAATTTAAATGAAACTTTAATTAAATTTTTTTAATATTTATCCTTATGCGATGTCATGGATCTTCTTAAATTATATTGTTCATGGTGCAATGGGAACTCACATCCTCATTCAAGCATTTCAAGGGTTTCTGCTTAAAAATTAAACAAGTTTACCAATTTCGTTCTCCGATGCTTTCGATTTTCTAGAAAATCATAGAATTCACGATGGACATAGAAAAATATTTTTAAGAAATACAAATAATTGCTAGCAAATTCTGGAAAGATGTTATAGTTTGTCAGCTTCTTTTGGACTTGACACTGGTCATATCTATGATACAACTCGTTGGGTTCTCGTGATCCCGACAAAATCGACAAAGCATTGCATGCAGGATCCTCCTTCACTTGTTGCTTGCCTTATCGTTTCTCTAATTTATTTACTCTTCCCTCTCATCTCTTCCCCTTCTTTTCTTCCCAGCAGAAATTTGGCAGCTCTTGCAATCTCTCCTTGCTCTATCACTCCATCGTCCCTACACGTCTCTAAACTTAATCCAATATTCCACTGGTTAACCACAAGCGTTATGTCGGTGGATTGATCAGTCCCTTGTGGAAAAACCAACATGGGAACCCCCAAACTCAGGCTCTCCCTGGTTGAATTCCACCCCCAGTGGTTGAAGAAACTGCCAACAGAAGGATGAGATAAAACTGATAATTGAGTAGACCATGGAACCACCAGAGCTTGATTTTTCGTTTTCTCTAAAAACACCCTCTGGTAGAATGCCACCATCATCATCTGCATCCTTATCAGAACTTAACTATCCATAGGAAAGTCTGCCCGCTTTCCAATAAACCCATCGATATCTCTTCCACTTGAGTTTTGGACAAGCGAACTATGCTTCTGAAGGAAACGTAGAGAAGAGACAATATGGCCTTCAAATCCAGCCATTGCGAACAATCCTTTTCTGCCCACAGACTTAAGGATGTGGCATTCATTGACATCTCCTTATGCCTGCACTTGGCTTCAAGATAAACTGATGGAATAAACAGACCGAGTGAGCAAATGGAAGCTGTTATTTCTCGAACTGCATTGCTTGCTTCTCTTTCGAGTTCATAGATTGTATTTCTGATAATCCATTGTGTCTCCTTTAGTAAAGGTGTTAAATATAATGTAACCTCAACAGGCTGACTGTACACTGCCAGTTGTACTTTCTATTCTTGATTTGCTTGAGCCTATTTAGCTCAACTATTTTCCCTTTGCATGGTAGTTCTTCATTAACTCTTCTCGTTGTACTTTCTTCTTATATTCTAATATACAGTTTTCTTTTCTATTCTTTCTCTCTACATTTCTTGCTTCACAATTTATGATGGTATCAGAGCTTCATTGGTAAGCCTCTTCACACAGGCTGGAGAGTAACATGATCCTCACAGTAAAGAGCTTACACGGATCTTGAGAGCATTCACCACAGACTTTTCACAAGGCTTGGAAAGTTGTCTGTGATACTCTCAAAAGCTCCTCGCAAGAAACTCCCATGAGGAAGCAGACCGTCATACTCTCAAAAGATTGACGTAGCATGCTCGCCGAGGAAGCAGAGCGTAATACGTTCGAAAGATTGAGGAGCAGAAACACGAGAAGGAAGAAATATTAAAGAATCAAGAAAAATTTCAGGATTCATCAAAGATTCACGAAGAAGAGTTGCAGGACGCAAGGACATTTGAAGAACTTGAAGAATTCATTCAAATTCGTTAAAGATTCCTGCAGAAGGCAGAATCATTTAAAGATTTATGAGAATTTACTCAAATCCATCAAAGATTGCAGCTGACAATGCTAAGATTCAAAGAACTCATGAAATTATTTCAAATCTTTGAAAGATTCATGAATCTTTCTTCCACAGGAGCAAAGAACGCATCTCAGGTGCAAAGAATAGCCATTGAGGCCGTAAGATTCATCCTGCGAACGGATCCGAAGCAGGAAACCAGTTCAGAAGGGAAGAAGAGAGCGCGGAAAAGGAGAAAGAGTTTCAGCCGTCGGATCTTGCGCAGAGGACCGACAGTCGTTCAGATCCATGACAAAGTGCATGAGGTTTAACTCCTTTGCAGTGCACAGAAGAAAGAAGTCGGGAAATCACGATTCATTCTGGACTGTTGGATCACGAAAGATCATGAGTCATCGATCTGATCCTATCGCAAAATCTAGAATCGAGAGTTAGACGAGAAAAGGTGACTACACTCCAAAACCCCGATACGCGAAATCGCGAAATCCCGACACATATCGCGAAATCTCGAGAGGATTATGAGGTGTCCATCTCAGAGGAAAGGTGGCAGCAGATACAATCGCCATCAACTTTTCGGCATTTCAAAGTTCGAGATATCAGAGGTTTTGTTGACGAAAGGTCGGGACACTCCAAAGCGAAAGTCCCGAAATCCCGAAAAGATCACAGCCATCCACTCGTTCGGACATGTGGCAGAGATCGAGGAAACCATCGGCATCTCAGCTACTGGGGTTTCAAGTTGACAGAGGATTTGGGGTCGCAAGTCGCGAAATCGCGAAATGACAAGGACCGTCCATCTTAAGGGGACACGTGGCAACAATCTAAGCCCTCGGGGAAAGTCCCGAAAGGAAAGGGACATCGGTATTTCAGAGATCGGAAGATCGAGAAGCCAGAGCTTCTCGACATCGGGAAACAGTAAGTCCCGAAACCCGAAATCGCGAACTCAAGAGTCACGAAATACCGATTCGCGAAATCTCGAAACGATCTGGAATGTTAGATCATCAGAGGATCTGGACCGTTGATTGTCCAAACGCAAATTTTGGCATTTCGGCATTTGAAGTCCCGATTCGTGAAATCCAGAAAAGGCGTTAGCGCCAGCATATTTCGGATTTCGGCAAATTGTCGGACAAAGAACTGGTGAAGGCATCGCGATTCCCCAATTCGCGAAAAGCCAGCAACACTTTAACATCAAGGTGCGTGGTCACATTGATCGGAGACTAAGGGCCAAACTCAAAGCCGTTAAGCCCTCTTCGGCACTTCAACAATCGGAAGTTGGAGCGTTCAAAGGAATCGTCTAACGAAGTCCCGAGGTCAAACTCGCAAAGCCAAAACTTGCGATGTCAACACTCACGAAATCTTGAAACATAGTGTTCTGACATCCCTGCAAGAAAGCAGCAGACCTGGTTTCAGTGAAAGAGACAGGTAAATACGAATTTTTGCTTTATCCCAACATTTTTTTTCTCTGTTTCACTGCATTCTTTAAAAATGGCAACGTCTAGCAATTTAGGACCAACTCAGGGTCCAATTCTTCTTAGAAAGAACTATGAGTTCTGGTCTTCAAATGAGGTCATTCTTGTAAGCACAAGAGTGCTGGGATCTAGTGGATCTTGGATATGTGGAACCAGATCCAGCAGCCCTTTCTGCCATGACAAATCCACAGAGAATTGCTCAGGCAACATAGAGGAACAAAGAAAATAAAGCTAAATTTTGGATTCAGAATTTTGTGGATGATTCAATTTTCTCAAAAATCACAGGCGCTAGTACTTCAAAACAAGCCTGGGACATCCTTAAATCTTCCTATCAAGGAAATGACAGGGTCAAAACAGTTAAACTACAGACCTTGAGGATGTAATTCGAGACTCTAAGGATGACAGAGTCCGAAAATGTGGATCAGTTCATGACCAGAGTCATGGGCATCGTGAACCAGATCGGATTGACTGGTGAAACCATCATTGATCAACACATTGTTGAGAAAATCCTCAGAAGCTTACCGAAGAAATTCAAAACGGTTGTAACAACAATCCTTGAATCCAAGGATCTGTCAAGTTTTTCAACAGATGAACTAATTGGTTCTCTGGTGACACATGAGACCAGACTGTATCTCACAAATGAGTCAATTGCCAATGCTTTCAAAACACAATTTTCCTTCAGCAGAGGGAGAGGCAGAGGGCGAGGCAGAGATCACCAAGGAAAAGGGAGCAGTCACAAAAATCCTCATTCCAGTGGAGGAAACGGACAACAAAATCAGAATTAGAGTTTTCAACCTCAAAGAGGCAGAGGGAGAAGATCAAATGAAAAATCAAGCATACAATGCTATTACTGCAAAAAGTATGGGCACTATAAATGTGAATGTGGGAAGAAGTAAGAAAATCAGCTCTCAAGCAGAGCACATGTGTCAAATCACACGGGAGAAAACTCAGGAGGCATATTTCTTTCTTGCCACAAGACTAAACAACAACCTAAAGATCTCTGGTTGCTGGACAGTGGATGCAGCAATCACATGACAGGTAACAAAGATTTACTCTCATGCATTAATTCTTCACTCTCATCTGATATTACACTTGGAAATAGTTCTTTAGTCAATGTTCAAGGAAAAGGAATTGTTCCTATTCTTACTAAACAGAATGTAAAGAAATACATAAACAATGTCTATCATGTTCCAGATCTGAAACATAATTTGCTAAGTGTAGGACAACTCATTGAACATGGCTATAAGGTACTTTTTGAGGGAGCATCTTGCAAGATATACGAAAAAAACCCCAGTAGAAAATTAATTTCTGAAATCCATATGACTCCGAATAGGATGTTTCCCCTTACACTCAGAACTGCAAATCTGATTCAACCATATGCACAAAGTGCATCCACCCTGAATGAAACAATGGTTTGGCATACAAGATTTGGAAAGCTACCCTTTAAGAGTCTAAGTTTTCTTCAGAAACACTCCATGGTCAAAGGTCTTCCCATCTTTAAAGAACACTTTCCCCCATGTGAGTCTTGCATACTTGGAAAACATAAGAGAACTAGTTTTCTAGAGTCTTCATTTCAAGCCAAACAACATCTTGAACTTGTTCACACTAACCTATGTGGACCAATGCAAACAAATTCAATAGGTGGTAGTTTTTATTTTCTAACGTTTATTGATGATTTTAGCAGAAAAATTTGGATCTATTTTCTCAGACACAAGTCTGAAACTTTTGCAAAATTCAAAGAATTCAAGGTAGAAGCTGAAAAACAGAGTGGAAAATATATCAAAGCACTCAGGTCAGATGGAGAAGGAGAATACAACTTCAGAGAATTTGCAAATTTCTGCAAATCACAAGGCATTATCATACAAACAACAGCCAGGTATATTCCACAACATAATGGAGTGGCTGAAAGGAAAAATCAGACAATAATGAATATGGCAAAAACACTTCTCAAAGAGAAATGTTTGTCATATATTTTTTGGGTTGAAGCAGTAGCATGCTCATTTTATCTCTTGAATAGATCTCTAACCACAAGTCTAAAGATGAAAGTCTCTCAAGAAGCATGGAGTGGGACAAAGCTAAATGTTGCACATCTAAGGACATTTGGATGCATAGCGTACACTCACATACCTTCTGAATTAAGGAAGAAATTGGATGATAGAAGTGAGAAATGTATTTTCACTGGATATAGTGAAACATCTAAAGCTTACATGCTTTTCAATCCAATATCAAAGAAATTAATTCTCAGCAAGGATGTAAAATTTCTAGAAAATCAATTCTGGAATGACTCAGAAAATCAGCGAATGGATAGTCAAAATCCATTGCTGCCAAGTTCTGAAAACGCAGAAAATTCAGGACAGCAAGTACCTCAAACTATTCTTCAAAGATTGCAGGTACAAAGACAACCTGAAAATTTTCAGGACAACTCAACTTCCAGTAGAGAATCATTCTCTGAACCACAAAATCAGAGAACTCGAAGTTTGAGAGAAATCCATTAGCAGTTGGATGACTTTGAACAACACAACCTTTTTGTTTTAATGTCATCTCAACCTACATCTTTTAAGGACGCAACTAAGGAGCCACATTAGGTTCAAGCCATGAACCAAGAAATCGACTCCATTGAGAAAAATCAGACATGGGATCTTGTTGATTTGTCAAGTCATAAGAAAAGTATTGGTGTCAAGTGGGTTTACAGAACTAAACTCAATGAAAAAGGGCAGATTGAAAAACAAAAGGCAAGACTTGTTGCCAAAGGATTCTCACAACAACCAGGTACTGATTATGGTGAAACTTTTGCTCCAGTAGCAAGACTAGACACTGTAAGAACTCTATTGGCCATAGCAGCCCAACACAAATGGCAAGTATACCAGATGGATGTAAAGTCAGCATTTCTGAATGGATTTTTAGAAGAAGAGGTGTATGTCGATCAACCACCGGGATTTGAAGTCCAAGAGCAGCTAGCCAAAGTATATCGGTTGAAGAAAGCCTTGTATGGCTTAAAGCAAGCTCCAAGAGCTTGGTACAGCAGAATCGACACTTACCTGATCAAAAGTGGTTTCAGCAGAAGCCAAAATGAGCCAACTCTTTACACCAAAATAGATCAGCATGGTAAAATTCTGATTGTATGTTTATATGTTGATGACATGATTTATACTGGAAATCTTGAATTAACCAATTTTAAACATGCCATGCAATCTGAGTTTGAGATGACAGATCTTGGCATAATGAAATATTTTTTAGGGATTGAGGTTGATCAATCAACCAAAGGCATTTTTGTCTGTCAGAAAAAGTATGGAGCAGACATCATCAAAAGATTTTGCATGGAAGAATGCAATCCAGCAGAAACCCCTATACCCCTAGGCACAAAATTGAGCAAGAATGATGAAGATCCTACAGTGGACTCTACTCTGTACAAAATTTTAATAGGTAGTTTGTTATATCTTACAGCAACTAGGCCTAACATTATGTATGCAGTCAACCTTGTTTCCAGATTCATGGAATCCCCCAAAGATTCTCATTGGAAAATGGCGAAATGAATTCTAAGATATGTTGCAAGAACTCTCAATCTTGGCTTATGGTACACTAAATCTGATAGTAATCAACTTTCTGGTTACACAGACAGTGATTTTGCAGGCAGCCTAGATGACAGGAAAAACACATCTGGACATGTTTTTCAACTGGGCATGAACCTGATCTCATGGGCATCAAAGAAGCAGTCAATTGTATCAATATCTTCTGCAGAGGGAGAGTATGTCATTGCTACCTCAGCTTCTTGTCAAGCTGCGTGGCTGAGAAGAATATTGAAAGATATGTCACATACAGATGAGGATCCAACTCCTATTTTCTGTGACAATACTTCAACAATTGCTCTATCCAAAAATCATGTGTTTCACAAGAAAAGAAAACACATTGACACTCATTTTCACTTCATCCGCGAGCTAGTCAATAATGGTGATATTGCACTACAATTCTGTGGTTCTCAAGATCAGCTCGTTGATATCTTTACAAAGCCACTGGGAAAATCGGTTTTTGATTTTCAGAGACAACACTTAGGCATAATCAGTGCTGATATTTGTAACTATTGAGTTTAAAGGCATAATCAGTGCTGATATTTGTAACTGTTGAGTTTAAGAGGGAGTGTTAAATATAATGTAACATCAACAAGCTGACTGTACACTGCCAGCTGTACTTTCTATTCTTGATTTGCTTGAGCCTATTTAGCTCAGCTATTTTCCCTTTACATAGTAGTTCTTCATTAGCTCTTCTCATTGTACTTTCTTCTTATATTCTAATATACAGTTTTCTGTTCTATTCTTTCTCTCTGCATTTATTGCTTCACAATTTATCAAAAGAGAGCTGTTCCAATACATGTCTATGGAGTTCACTAGACGTGTCTCCCGTCTGGATATCTGATGGCAGATCTTCGGGCTGCAATGGAGGAAGACCCGGAATGTAGTCAAGCATGTCCTTGGGATTTGAAAAAAGAAAGACGTTGCTCGTTACAATTCAAAACACCTAAATCATGTTTCAATTCAAAATGGAGGAGAAAGAGTGCACCTTCTTTTCTAGGCGGAAAGTGACCGTTGGAAATAATCATGGAGAGATGTCTGTAGATGGTATACAAACTCACAGACTGCGACCAGAATGCGACGAAAGGAAGCTCAAATTTCTTGGCGACAAGAAATGTCCAAGTAAGAAAGGAGCTGCCGATAATACACGAGAACAGGGGCTTTCCAGATTCTGTATCGAGGTGACATTGTATAAGATCTTCCGCAGAATCTCTCATTTTGTTGATTACACATCGGTCAAATTCCGAAACATTGGCCGATGGGTTAAAATCCAGCAGTAGACCGTCTGAAACCTGTGCGAAACGAATGTTTGAATCTGGACCAACTGGAATCCCGTCGTGAAGGTGACAAGAAAGTCTTTGGAAGAAAGCACCTCAGAGAGTCGTATCAGCAAAGTTATGTAGCCCTGAACTGGGTATGGTATAACCAAAACATGGGGAGCCATAGTTAGAAGCCGATGACAATTAGCTCTTTGCTCGTGATTAGAAAATGAGATGCCGCATTCGCCCCTCTCTCTGACGAAGTTTAAATGAAAAATACAGTGCTGCTAGGTGGAAAAATCTCTGACAGAAATCTTAAATTGAACGTTAGTGAGATAGAATGCTTAACCTAATCGTAAGTGGAGGAATCTCGTCCGGTAATGCAGGGTTATGATGTCATAACTTACGCAAGTGAAGAGCAAAAGCACGACTTAGCAGGCCCATGCTGCAGTCCATGTAAACCATGATGTCATTGCCTACGCAAATGAAGAGCAAAAGCACGATTTGGCAGGCCTTTGCCGCACTCTGTATTTGCTCTTCTCATAGCTATTTGGTCTTCTTATAGCAAAATCAAACTGAAATATTTGTCAAAAAACTGTCAAAAGTAAGTAGAATGTTTAGATTACTGTACTTGTAATTTACATTGAAGTCATGAAATGATGATCACTATCAACATATTTTCATAGAATTTTTAGACTACTGTATTTGTAATTTAAGTGGAAGTTATGAACCGGATGAACATACTTTCAAAGGTATAAAATTTTTATCAAAAATTATATAATTTAATAGTTTAGTTAAAGTTTATAATTTAAGTGGAAGTTATGAACCCGATGAACATTGTTCAAAGGTATAAATTTTTTATCAAAAATTATATAATTTAATAGTTTAGTTAAAGTTTATATAGTTTAATAGCTTATTTACAAGTGGCATAGTTTTAATAATAATAATTTAATTTTCAGATCAATGCTAAGCCAGATATTAAATTGGTGTATGTGACTCTCTTAAATTTTAATTTAATAAGTTAGTTAAAGTTTATATAATTTAATAACTTACTTACAAGTGACACAACTTTATAATAATAATAATAATTTAATTTTAAGGCCACTAATAAGTCACATATTAAATTGGTATATGAACTCTCTTATTTGTGGAACAAGGGACCTCTTCCCTCAAAAATTGATAAGTTTACAAAAATATACATACCCTACCCTTCTTGATTTAAAGATATAATCTTTAAGAAAAATTCACCCTAACAATCTTGAAATTCCATCACATTAACTATTTATACAAATTCACAAATTATACTTTTACACTGAGTTTATTTTTTCATTTTCCCGTATGCAACACCTAAATTAGTGGAAGTATTATACAATGGGACTAAATTCAATTAACAAGGCATTATTTTCCTTAACGAATTACATGAAAATCGTTGAAATGAGAGCGACAATCATGGTAATAGTCAATTAAATAGCATTGGGCAAAATAGTATTAATTATCAGGGTATACAGATTTATAATGTGTAATTAAATTAAATTAAATTAAATTGTGAAATGGTTAAAAGGTAGGTTTTACATTTTTCAAAATGAAATTTTAGTTTAATGTGAGAAGGTCAAAAAAATAATTATACCTTAATATGGACCAATTATTAATTTTAAAATTTTAAAAAATTAACCATATAACAAAAACACCTTTAGGTTATATACTAACATAACCATGTATTTATAACGTGTAAACTGTTTTGAATCTTGGAATGATAAGTTCATTGAAAGATATCTAAAAGTAAAGTGATTACTTGAAGGTTTATTCTTCAAGTTTAAAAACATAAAAGCAACCAATAAAAGCACATCCTCATTTTCTAATCAGTGACAAATTGTTAATATTATATGGGTGAATCATAAGATGATGTAGCTGGGACATGGGAGGGATAAGTCTCACATTATTTTGTTGAGTTATATAATGTTTGTATATAAATTTTATTTTGTTAAATTAATTTTTCTAATTTTTCTTTTCTTGGGGCAGGTAAGGAATAATTTAGTCATTATACTATATTATATTATATTATATTATATATATATATATATATATATATATATATATATATATATATATATATATATATATATATTTTGGATATGTGAGTAATTTGGTCATTATATTATATTTTAAAGTTTTAATGTTTTTATATAAATTTTATTTTTCAAAAATGAATAATTATTAAAAAAATATAATATGTAATGTAATAATCAAACTTAGATGTAGATTTTTTGTATTTTGCAAAAATAATAATTATTTAAAAAAATTC
Organism: Picea mariana; assembly: GCA_032191745.1. Lineage (NCBI taxonomy): Eukaryota > Viridiplantae > Streptophyta > Pinopsida > Pinales > Pinaceae > Picea > Picea mariana. The sequence goes on from JASDQU010103652.1 coordinate 15,991, forward strand.
GATATGGAATTTAATTTCAATATAAAATGTAATAGTCAAGTTTAGATGTAGGTTTTTCATTTTAGAAATTTCAAAATTCATTTTTTTTTCCTTTAAAAAAATTATCAAATTATCATTCAAAATTCAATTTTTAACCTTTAAAAAGAGAATTTATCATTAAATTATTCTTCTTTGTTTTTGTTAGTGTAGTTTTTAAAATTTAACTCAAACAAACTCTTACAAATCCCAAACTCAATATTTCCAATGTTAGAATATCAATTAATTATATGATAATTATATAGAAGCATTTTAAATCAATTTAACTTATACATGGGTGGGTTTGGATAGCAATGCTCATTCTAAATGTTATTAAGATGAACTAATTATGTAAGTGGTTAAGTTAAGATGAGGATTGATAAATGAGTTATCGTGACTTAGACATGGGAGACTAAGGTTTGGAGTAGCCATGGAAGCGGAAGATTTTTTTGTGAAGGTTTAAACATTCACTGTTCATGGGAGTGGAGGTGGATGAGATGGACTATACTACAAATGCTAATGATGTTGAATGCATGTTTGCAATGAGGGTTGTTTTCAATTCTAAAGTTGAGACTAGGTTTAAGGGGGATTTGAAATAATTTCAAAAATATTGGAAGTTAAGGTTATGGTGAAGGGTTCGAGGAGATGGGTGAGTATTGAGTCAACAAAAGAAGCACATTTAATAATATCTAACAATAAGAGAGGTGTTTTGGGTGCTCTAGAGCACTCAAAAAATGGTATTGATCTTAGTGCATGTGTTGTGAGTGTATGCTTTTGAGGAAGGTATTGGTGTTAATGAGGTAAGATTTGGTAGTTTTCCTATGTTAAACCTAGAAGTTGAGGGAAATAGTGTCGAAAACCCTTGTGTGTTGAATGTTGTTGATGGGGTGGGTTTTATTGGGAACTTGTGAATGGCAAGTGAGGACAACATGAGCTGATTCAGAAGGTGGTTAGTTGATCTGCAAATTGTCGTGGATATTCCACTAGAACAGTTTGTCACAACAAATCTAATAAAATATTGAAATCTTTATTATTAAGGTTAATTTTCCTTTGGATCTACAGAATATTTAGTCACTAATTTTATGCTTATGCATGAAATAGATAAAATGTTGAAAATAGAGAAAAATAAAATACATTCACACCATCCACAAATAAACACAAGATATGACCTAGGAAACCAATTACGGGAGAAAACTCAGCTAGAAGGTGAGGCTACTTTGCTCTCTTTTCTCTGGTACAAAAATGATGCAAGTACAAAGAAAGAGGCACTCTCTGAGGATTTTCCTGTTATTTGTGGCCTATATGGATGCTACAAAATCTACCCTCCTCTGTTATTCTCACATAATACCACTCTCATATGTTGTACTTAGCTATGGAACACGATACAGTGCAAAATAATGGAACCCATTCTCCTCCTAGTGGCTTGGTATTTAACATAGACTCATATCCATCTAAGGGTAGGTTTTTGACTTCCCCAACCCTTAATTGTGATAGGGCTTTAGACCTTCTAGAATCTTCTTGAAATTACATACGTGGTTAGCCACGTGTGCGTGATTAATGGGGGCTAACGTGGGATCCTCTCCTCTCGTACCATGGTGGTCAACACGATAGGTCAACTTCCAGGAGGCATAACGTTTTCATATGAGCTCCAATTGATGCAATGTTTGAACCATTGGAAATCTCTCGATGTGTAGAATAGAGTCACAAGATCCTAGATAATCTAGGAAATTTTTAACCCCAAAAAATGTTGTTTTATGCCTCAAAATGGTTGTAAAAAGTTCCAGACCCCAATTTTCCAAACTAGGACCTACCACTAAAATGTTAGAAAATGAGGAACACTTCCACTCTAAACCTAGAAGAAGAGAGGAAGAAATATTTAATCAAGAAATTAAATGACACAACAAGCATACAGTACACAGATATTTTACCCTAGAAACCCAAACAGGAAAACCAACATTCCTTGGGAGTTTTTCTCTCTTGTTGTCTTATTCCTTCAGAATAAAAAGTTACATGGATAACCTTGTTCTACACCTAAGACACAATAGACATCATACCTTCTTTCTTTACACAAGAACAACCCTATAGCCAATTTGTCTTACATATACATGACCAACAACCTCTAAAATGATTTATCTAAAGATTATATTTTACAACATTACAAAATGCCTTATTTATAAGCTTTACAGTAGGAAAAACCCTAAAGAAAGGTGCCCCAAAAAAATTATAGATCCACGCATATCATTAGCTAAAAATCCCATGAATCTTAGGATTCTGTTACAGTTGACTCTAAGTCGGTTTACCAGTTGATTACAAATCGACCTCCATTCGGTCTTTAGTCAGTTTCCATGTGCACATGTCAACCTCTTGTCGGTTGACCTCTTCAACTTTCTATCAATTTCTTTGACTTTGACTTTACCCGGTCGATCCACCTCGATCTTCGACTTACTGTCCATTTCTTCGAATTTGAATTTACCAGGTCGATCCACCTTAACCTTCGACTTGATGTTGATTTCTTCAAATTTCACTGTAAATAATATAACAACCCAACATCCTCCCACTTGTTATCTTCTTTGCTGAAACTAAGAATTTATGAGCTCTCATTCACAGACCCAGGGAAACAAATCCCATCAAGCCTCGCTGCACCAAGAGAACTTCACAACACTCATAGACTTGGTCAAAGAGTGTGTTATGTTTTCCAACATGTCCACTTTCTCCAGCAACACCTTATTTCTTTCCACCATGTCTCTTACAAAGTGGTATTGTACATCACTATGCTTAGTCCTAGAATGATAAGTTGGGTTCTTTTATAGAAATATTGCTCTTTGACTATCACAACTTATCTTCATAGATATTTTCTCAAACCTGATTCTTGAACACAACCTCTACAGCCATACTGCTTCTTTTCTTCCATGAGTGGCTTCCATGTATTCAACTTCTGTTATTGACAAGGCTATGCTTGTTTGTCGCTTACTCATCCAATTGATTTCTCCATTGAACATCTTGAACATATATCCATTGGTTGACCTTCGACAAACCATATCTATATCCCAATCGACATCGACAAATCCATGTACATTTAATTCACTGTCTCCTTCAAGGTTTCCTTGGTAGCATATAACATAGTCTTTTTTCCCGCACAAATACATGAATACTCGCTTGAAAAATTTCCAGTGCTCCTTTCCAGGTGTCAACATGTATCTATTCAACACTCCCACTACACTCCCACTCGCGACTTAACCTGCAGTGTTTTGTTTTTCTTGAATGCCCAATTTCTACCAGTGATATTTCTTCCATTTGGCAATTTGACTAAATCTCATGTCTCATTCTTATCCAAGGATTCCATCTCTTGGACCATGGCATCCTTCAAGAGTTTACCCTACATTGAGTCGACTTCCTTCTCAACCAACATGGGCTCTTTGTTAGGGGAAGTTAACACAAATGAAAAATGAAAGTTGGGAAAACTATACCTTTTGACTGGTTTTCTTATTCATTCCGACCTCCTTACAACCACGATCAATTTTTCCACCTCTTCATTTGATTCAATTGACTCATCTGAATCAACTTCTTCATTCCTCAATTCAAACCGCACCTTCTCTGTATTATTCTCTGTTTGAACCATCACTTGAAACTTGGACTTCCTTCCGACTTCTCTGAAGACCACATCTTGAATATACATTGTTTTCCTTGATGCGGGATCCCAAATCTTATATCCTTTCATTCCTTCTTTGTATCTAATGAAAATACACTTGACTTCCTTCTTCTCCAACTTGCTCCTCGTTTCCTTGGGAACATGCAGAAATGCATCACAACCAAATATTTTGAGATGTGAAGCCGAAGGATTCTTACCAGACCATACCTCACGTGGAGTCGTTTCGACTAGAACCGACGAAGGAGACATATTCACTAGATATTTTGTAGTGTCAAGTACATCTACCCATAATTCTTGTGTGAGCTCAACACCACTAGGCATGCTCCTTGTCTTGACCATAAATGTTTTTTTCATTCTTTCAACAACTCCATTTTGTTGTGGGGTATATGGTGTGGTATTTTGACGTGCTATTCCACAATGCTTGCATAACTAATCAAATTTGTTTCCACAAAATTCACCATTATTGTCAGTTCTCAACACTTCAATCTTCTTATCTGTATGGTTTTATACAAGATATTTAAACTCTTTGAATTTCTCAAAAACATCTATTTTCTTCCTCGAGAAATATATATGTTTCTTCCTGTAAAAATCATCTATGAAGGAGACATAATATAGGGATCCACCAAGTGGAGGCAATGAAACAAGGCCAAACACATCACTATAAACCAGTTCTAGAATCCTTTGTGTCCTGGTCGCTCCAGATGGGAACCTCACCCGACTTTGTTTTCCATGTATATAATGTTCACAAAAGTTGACTTTTAAATTACATTGAGGAAATTCTTTGACCATACCTTTGTTCAACATAGCTCGAAGCCCTTTTTCTCAAATATGTCCCATCCTCTCGTGCCATAGCATGTTCGGGTCATTTTTTCGAGGATTTTTCGAGTTGGGTTGACTCGAATCATCCTAAGTCAAGTTGATTAGATTCGAAGTTGAGCAAACTTAAGGAACAACAATGTTGTTGCATCTAGTTGAGTAGACATTCCCTAATAACTTGTATAGGGTTCCAATCCAAACTCCTTTCATTAATATCATCACACCTCTGACCATGTTGCATGTATCCTTCTAAAATAGAGTGTGCACCCCTACATCACTCATCTTGCTAACATATATCAGGTTTTTTTCCAAAACTGGAATTTGTAGCACACCTGGAAGGTTTCTACTCCTCCCATCCTAGAGAGTCAATTGAACTCTTCCTCGTCCAAAAATTTTGGTTGTCGAGCCATCCCCTAAGAACACATGTCCTCTTTCATATTGTCCATATTCGCAAAAACATTCTCTATATGGTTTCATATGATAGGATTCTCCTGAGTCGATCAATCAAACATATTGATTCGACTGTGTATTGCTCGACCCTAGGTACACATCGCCTCCCTTATTTTAAGACATCTTTCTCTCAGTCGACTACTTCTCATCGAATCATGTACTCGCTTGTGTTTCCTTTTACTTTCACTTGCTTTTGTAATGCCCAACTTTACCACATTTCCAACATCTTCTTTTTTTTTACTAAACCATGGATTTAGATCTACCCTTCAAATTAGACTTTCTACCAAATAATTTTCCTTTATCTCCGTCGACCGATCGAACTCTCACAATTAATGTATATTTGGTCAATCCTTCCATGTTTTTTTTTCTCATTTCTTCTAACAATGGAAATGCAACCACATCTTCTAGCGCTAATGTGGTTGAATTAACCCTATAACCATGACTAAGTTATCCCAAGAGTCTAGAAAAGAACATAATAGGATAACACATTTCTCCTTCTTAGTGATTTTAATATCCATAGAAGATAACTGGCTTATAATGGTATTAAACGAATTTAAATGCTCATTCACCAAACTGCTCTTACTCATCCTCAAAAGATACAGTTTCTTTCTAAGGAACAACTTCTTTACTAGGGATTTTTACTGATACAAGCTCCCCAACTTTTCCCACAGTTTCTTGGTCAAATATTCACCTGAGACATTCAGTAGTACCGAATATGCAAGACAAAGTCAAATCGTACTCCTTTCACTTCTCTCGATTTTCTCCCATTCTTCCCTCAACATACATGTTGGAATGGTGCCTAGACAAACATCTTCCCATTTTTCTCGATCTACATGGAGATATTCAATTTTAAGCTTCCAAATCTCAAAATTCAGGCCATTGAATTTTTCAATCTCTATCCTCAAGCTACTCACCATTCTTTAAGAACAATCTTTAAATATTTATGAATTGCAACTCTTATTGTACTTAGGGTTTAGATTAGATCCAAGGTTGTTAAACCAAGCTATGATACCACATGATACCACATGTTAGGAAATGAGGAACATTGTTAGGGACCTAACCTCCCTAACCCCTCATGTAGGTAGAATAATATATTTCCATGTAATAAAGGTCGACATTAATAAGGCCTAGTAATAAGGAAGAATAAGACAAATGTAAGAAGACCTAATAGAAKCTTYTGCTTCTAGAAGGGTCTTCCTCTAGATTGTTCTTTTGGGTAGATAGATTTAGTATAAATAGGAATCAAGGGTATGAGAAGTTTTTTCTTGAGAATTATTGTAATAGAGTGCTTCTTTGCTAAAGGTTTCCCCCTTGAAGAGGCAAGTGAACATTGTTTCCTATCAATAAATATATTATTTTGGTGTTGTGGTTTCATATATTGTATTGTTCTTTTGTTATTCTCTGTAGTGTTTTTGTTTTCAGCTATTATAATATATCTAGTACCTTACAATTGGTAACAGAGCACTTTCCTCAGCAGATTGTGGATTATTTTTTTCAGGGTAGAGACGTATTTCGAAATCTTAAAAAGAAAAAGATTTGTCGTTCAGTGCATAAATCCACAGTTGGAGAAGCATACATGCAAGAACTACAAGTGGTACTGAAGCGCACATTGTTGGCCACCCTTGAAACCCATGTTGGTACCCCTTCGAATGGTATCACATTAGACAACACTTGTATATGGATCGTCATAGATATCTTGAAGCTCTCTAGTACAACACTCAGGAAGATACTCTCTAGTACTTGGGTAATCGGGTAGTACGACTAAGGGTATGGTCTACCCTCCTTAGTTGGTTCCATGAGATATTGGGTCGAGTATAACTATTCGACCCCACATGTATATTAGAGAGCTATAGCATATGGAAAACCCTTGTTTGTAGAAACACTTAAAAAAAAACCTAACCCCTAGGACACAAACAAAATAGGATGGGAACATAAAATATTTCTCTTGTTCAGAATTTGGGCATTTCGACACTCATTTTTTCCTATTAAGAACTTGGGCATTTTGATAGTATTGTATTATTCATATGGGAGTATAAATCCATAGGATTTAGAAAAAAAACTATAGCAGTCCCACCAACACACTTATTTGGGACATATCCCATTAGATTCCTCTATTCGCCCCGATTACCGTGGTACCTATCATTTTTAATACAATTTTTGTATTGTACCTAACCCCTTCCCAACACCCTTATTTGGATCCTATCCCATTGGATTCCCCTTTTATTCCTAATCTCCATGGTACCTATCACTTGTCATCATTCTTCTCATTGGTTCCACCCACCCTTCCCACCACCCTTATTCAAATATCTATCTAATTTGCGTGACCATTTTTTACTTCTATCCAAATGGCCACCACCCACACCCAAGAACTTAATACATTGATTGATGAAAACCTCCAAAAAAAGGAGGATGTCAAGAATATCAATGCCAACATTAGCACACTCAATTCATCTGTTCAAATCCTCCAGGACAAATGTGCCAAAAGAAAAGACATCAAAGACATACTTGACCAATTGATGGGTCATTCCCCGAACCCTTCCTCTTCTAAACAACCATCCTATAAGAAATACCATGACTCTTCCCATTACCAAGGTCCTTGATCTACCCACCTTCCTTGACACTTAATCCTTCCTAGAAATGAGGTGAACAAATTTGATGGCTCAGATCCCACAGGCTGGGTCACTCAAATGGAACATTATTTCTCTTTGCATGGAATTACTGATTATTTATCCAAGCTTCGATATGGAATCCTACATTTGGATACGAAACGTTGGAAATAGTGGAAATGGCGTAAAAAGGAACGCCAAGGGTATGTTTCTTGGACATAGTTTTTCACAGATCTTTATGATCGCTTTGACTCCAACACCCACCATTTAGGTCGTTTGACCAAGTTGAAGTAGTCTGGGATAGTGGAAGACTTCATCGTAGTATTTGATCACTTGGATTTCAGAACGGAGGGCATGTCATATGCCTTGTTCATGGAATGCTTTATCAGTGGCCTAAAAGATGAAATCCTTGCCCATGTTCTCATGGAATTCCCTCATACTTGGTTGGAAGCTACTCAACGAGCCAAGGAATCATAGCAAATTGTCTCCTCCCTAATATGAAAACCATCCTTTTGTCCTTGCACTATACCCACCAATCTCACCCCTCCTAAAACTCCCCTCAATATCCAAAAATGAACCAGGGTCGAAATGGTTGAATTCCAACTCAAGGGTCTTTGTTATAATTGTGATGAAAAATATTTTCATAGGCACAAATGTAAGGAAAAAAATATTTTTATGGCCATGATTGAGGATGTTTTTGAAGAAGAGGCCATTATTTCACCTTTGCATGAGCTAGCACCACCATCTTATCTAACGCCACCCTCTAATCCACCAAAATTTGAACCGGTGATTTCACTTAATGCCCTCACTGGCTTCTCTTCTCCCCAAACCCTCAAGTTAATTGGTTACATCAAGAATAAGAAATTCATCATCCTTTTGGATAGTGGTAGCACCCATAATTTTATTCATCGTTGCATTTCCCAAGAAGTCAATTCTTACATCCATGCCATCAATAATTTTCAAATCATGATTGCCAATGGAGGTTCCATGAAATGTGGGGGATGTTGTGAAAATGCGTGGCTCCAAATTGGTCAGTATCACCTAAAATCCCATATGTTTTGTATAGACATGGGCAGTTGTGACATTGTTCTTGGTGCAGAATGGTTACACACTCTTGGCCCCATTCTCATGGATATTAAGGAATTAACCATGCAATTCCAACATGAGGGACAAGATTGTAAGTTCCAAGGCATCACAACAGGCTCCCCTAAGATCATCAGTTCCCATCGAATAGAAAACCTCCTCAAAAAGGGTCATTCTAGAATTATTGCCCAACTCCACTCCATTCAATTCATTAAGACACCCTCTTTTCATCCTGACCTCCAATCTATCCTCTCCCAAGAACAAGTTGTTTTTACCACTCCCAAGGAACTTCCCACTTTATGTGGCATCCATGATCATTCCATTCCTCTCATACCGAGCAGTCTTCCTCATAATGTTCTCCCTTATCGTCATACATTTTCCCAGAAGAATGAAATTGAGAACATTGTTCATGAATTTCTTAAAGAGGGTGTTATCTGTCCTAGTACCAACCCCTATTCTTCTCTTGTGGGCATGGTACTCAAGAAAGAAAGTACTTGGTGAATGTGTCTTGATTTCCACACCCTCAGCAAACTCACAATCAAAGACAAATTCCCCATTCCTGTCATTGATGACCTCTTGGATGAATTGAGTGGTGCTCGGTACTTCACCAAACTTGATCTACATTCTAGCTACCACCACATCCATATGAAAGAAGAAGACATTACCAAGACTTCATTTCGAGCTCATGAGGGTCACTATGAGTTCTTGCTAATGCCCTTTGGCCTATGTAATTCTCCCTCCACTTTCCAAAGTCTTATGAATCATGTCTTCCATCCTTTTCTTCGTCATTTTTTCTTAGTTTTCTTTAATGATATTCTCATCTATACTAAAAATTCAACATCCTATCTCACCCATGTGGATCAAGTTCTCCATCTACTCTCTAAGCCCCAACTTTTCATCAAACAATATAAATTTTTCTTTGGATCCTCAGAAGTGGAATACCTGGGTCATATTGTCAACAAGGATGGTGTATGGGTGGATCCTAAGAAAATTGAAGCTATGTTGGATTGGCCTTGCCCTAAAACTCTTAAGATCTTTCATGGTTTTCTATGTTTAAAAGGTTATTATCAGAATTTTGTTCAAAATTATGGAAAAATTGCATCTTCTCTCACTACTCTTATTGGTGTATATATATGATTACTATATTGCACTCATTTACATGTCAATACGGGATTCTTAATCAAAATATTTGTTACACCATATGTGCCGAAAACAGGTAACCTATCTATGTATATTGTATCTAGATCAATCAGCAAATGATTAATAACATAACACTCTGTTTCTAGAATATCTGAACACTTCACACAACTTCAAACTCAGAAGATAAAGCTTATAACAAAACTCTTCAAAAAGCACTCAATTTGAAAAGGTTCTTTCTTAGATGACAAGTATGTTCATTACAAGCTCATGAAGTGAAGATATGAACTTAGATCTTGCTTCTTATAGCAATTGAAATAACAATTAATAATTCACTTTATTTATTTCTAGAAAGAAACCAATCATAATCCTATCAATTCCAATCAAACCTTATTTAATACAAGAAACATTCAATATTGTTGAGAGACTTCATTAAATGGAGCATGAAGGTGAGAGATGAAGTCTTATGGTTCCTGTACCTACTAAGAACATCACAATCATAAATTCAAAACAATAACAACTACTTACTTAACAATCCCACACATCTATCAAACTCTTGTCAACTAAATATCAATCTGCAGAAATGGAAATGGAATTATCTACTATGCTCAATGTATAACCATTCACTCACACTGATTCAAAATCAAATAAATTTGTACTATACTTAGAAAATTGTATGCATTTAAAATCATTTACAACACACAACTATTAAGTTTTCATACTCACACAATTGACTTACACCACACAAAGACATGTACAGGGAGGTTTACCTTGGTTGGGGCGGTGGGCCCTTTCCGAACCAACAAGGTACCTCTAAAGAAATTGTAGACTAAAACACTTTACTCATTCCCCTGAATTGCACAAAATATCATTTGTATTCCTTCAATTGATCGAGTGAATCAGTAGTTCAACATTTCATTCTGCATAACAATGTGTATCATTCTCTACTTACTACTTACCGGACCAGTGGTAGTACCAGATGGATCTACTTAATTAATAGTCAAAGTAATTATGAGTATAAATAATCAACCATTTAATCCAATTTAATCAAAAAATAAAACGAATCATGTTTTAACATAGGTTACCTCTCTATGCACATGGCCAAGGTCACAAAGTAGGTTTGTGGAAGAAATGGTCAATCATATACACATATCATAGGTAAAATAGACTTAGATAGAGGATAATATAGGATAATAGAAGTGTCAAAATGGTGACTTGACATTTCCCCGATGCTAAAGTCATTGCATGTCCTCATGCAACAATGTCAAAACTGATACTGAAAACTTTGGAAAATTGAACCATCTCCCTTCTTGTCTGAACATTATTTATCTGTTTGTAGAATTTTGAGACCAGAAGCTTCGCTCCTAAGTTCCTTCTTAATCACCCCAGTGTATTGGATCAAACGTAAAACTTTGTTGAGTTTAGCAGAGACCTCCTCTTGTGCATCATGTAACCTTAGATTATATTCTTTCAATTGTGCATTATCTGCCTTAATATGCCTATCCAACACTTGGTACTATAAAACCTCTTGTTTTATATTCTCATTATGTTTTGTCAGTTTCCCAATATTCACTATCAATTGTTGTTTGTTTAGAGAATTGTCAGGAGAAGATTTGGTTGTTTGTTCAATCACCTCCTCTCGGGCTTCCTTCTCCTTTCTTAGACCTCTCAAGGTTTCTGTCACTAACCCCTGAGTCTCACTAATCATAGCTCCATATCCACTTTCTTTCTCTGGAGAATTTGGAATATCAATAGGTTGTTCTGGAAGAGAAGGTACACGTGGAATTGTTATCTGTTTGGCCATGCTCCTAGTGGTTCTTCATACAGGAAGTAAGGCTTCCCCATATTTTCTAACAGGGGTGGAAGTCCCTTAAAATAACTTCCTCTTATTAATTTTAGTAGCAGTTATAGGGAAGGGGACCTGTTTCTTTTGTATAGATTTGATTTTCACCTTGGAGGACCGAAGTGTAGGTTCTGGAGTTTGTTCCTGCTGAACATTCCTTGTTTCCACTCTGGAGGACTGAAGTGTAGGTTATGAGATTTGTTTCTTTTGAACCTTCCTTGTTTTAAGCTTCCTCTTACTTCCACTTGTCACCTTAGGAGTCTTCTCCAACTGACTAATCGGTTCTTGAGGAGACACAATAGATGCTTCAGGGGTCTTCTCCAGCTCATTAACCGATTCTTGAGGGAACTCCATAGTTCCTTGGGGAAATCATGTGAAACTTCCTTTTGACCTATTTTCTTCCTTTTTCTCCTCTCACTTAGTGGAAGTTGATATTTAGGAATCGAGGTTGGACTAGGTTCCTTAGATTGGGAAAGCCTCTCCTTATTAGATGTAGTGGGCTCCTATAGGATTTGTTTTGTTGGCACACCTTTCTTTTGACACTTTTTCTTGCTCTGAATGTTTGGTTCATGGACCTTTTTTTCCCAACTTGCTAACTGGTTGTGGTAATAATTCAATGGTTGCCTCAGGAGCACTATATGATCATTCACCTTGCCCAGAGTCCTTCATTTTTTTTCTTTTAGTTTTTTGAATCAAGGTTGGACTTATTTTCTAAGATTGGGAGGTTTTCCTCTTTTTTGATGCAGTAGGATCCTCCACAACAGACTTATCCTTATCCAATTCATCAATAAGCTGGGATTAGCTAGCTGTAATAGTGGATTCTTCACCCCCTAACTTCTTCCCTTTGTTTTTCTTTGTCTTTCTATTGGAACTCTCACTGTATACCTCTGTTTCCTATTCTTATATAGATTAAACACTCCTTCCTGAGAACAAATTTTTTGAAGTAGTTGTTTCCAACTATTGCCTTGTTTTCTCAAGGCATCAAAAACCAATAGTTTCATTAGGCCATGGTGATGGATACTGGTTTCAGATTTCTTAGAATCCGATTTAACTCCTCTCACCATTTTATTTAAACTCATCCAGAGGAAGTGAGGAAAATCGATTTGTGGCCCTCCTTCAAAATGTGAAAAAAGTTTCAAATGGTATAGGAAGGTCACGCCATACCTTCCTTCATAGGTGAGAAATATCTGCAAACCAATGATCATCATCCAATATTATTCCTTGATGCAGCTTCAAGGAATTCCCTTAGTCCAATCGGGGTCCTAATGCTCCGACCTTGTAAATTTTTTACAAAGCTTCCTGTCAACAATCACCCCCTTAAAGTATTTCTCTCTAGAGGAAGGTAAGCCTATATCTTCTGCTATGGTGGACTTCAAAATTGTTAATTTCATATCTCCAAACTGCACACTTTCTCTGTCATAAGTATGCGCAAAAACAAGAGAGACTCCCTCATGATGGCCTTTGAAATTTTCCAGAAATGGAACCCAACCTGCCTGTTCAAATATCTCCCTGCAAGCTTGATATTATTGTGTCTCCCTGTATAACTGGAATGCAAGTTTGTGTCTATCAACCCCCATGTTGGCTTAAAAAAATTCTTAAAGCGTATGAGGAAACGAAACAGAGGATCGAGGGTTGAGTACCAGATTAGAGAAATCTGAGATGGAGTACTGAAAGAGGATAAGTATGAAAACCATATGAAGGAATGGAATCACAGTGTAAATGGAGGTGGTGTGATAGTGAAACGGCAAATAACGCTCATCTAGATGGTGAAGTCATCCATAGGAGCATTTATAAGTTAAGATTGAGATTGCAACAATCACATCCATGGTAATGATGGAAAGGTAAGATAAGTTGAATTCATGAATAACTTATAGACTCATATGGAGGTTGGCATTAGATCATGTTCACAGGAGTGTTGGGAAATAATGACAAGATATGTGGTCATTATGACCGGAATTCACAAGTATGAAATCGTCTGACGTCGTCGTGATTAGAACGAAATCATATTTTGACATGCATTAAGATGTGGATTAAGTCATTTGTATGGAACGATGTTGGATCATGGTATTATGACATTTCTTCACCATATAAATGGAAAGAATGAAATTGATCCTGTTAGAGATACAATTACCTCGTACTCTCAACATTTCGGGTGTATAGGAATGATTTATTCACGAGGAGATGCATATGAGGGCTTGCAAAAGTTCATGGTAGGGAGTGTGAAATAATTGAGAGTAACCACATTTTTAATACATAATTAGTCTAATTATTAATAAAACAAAAAAATGTTGAGTTTATACCTCCTATTACTTGAAGTATTTATATTGAGCAACAAAAACTTTGAGTATAGGATAAGGACTACCAACACCTAATTACTAGTACTGGATCACACCTTAGTACCGGACCACTGCTTAGTGTTGGACCATTGCAAAGAGTTTTTGTAGTACCAGACCAACACAGAGCATCTCCTTCAGTACCAGATGAACACATGGGTGAAATTTTTTCAGTACCAGATCAACGCAGATTTGTGCCCAGTACCAGATGAACACATGGGTGAATTTATTGTAGTACTGGATCAATGCCGATTTTTTCCCAGTAATGGATGAACACAGGGGTGAATTTGTTGCAGTATCGGGTCAACTCTGAGTTTTTCCCAATACCAGAATAACACATGCCTTCTCCTTCAGTACTAGATAAGCACAAAGGTGAACATTGTTTGCAGTACTAGAATAACATAGAGATGTTATCCAGTACCGGATCATCACAAAATTGTATTTTGTTACTCAAGGAGAATTGGATAAGGTACCTGGTGGTGGTTCTCTGTAGACTGGAACTTTGTAGACTGCACTTTGTAGAAATTTTTGGTGTTTTCTAATTCTATGAAAAAGAAACTATGATTCGATTCTACTGAAAGACCATGTTGGTGAAACAAATATCAACACTTGATACAGAAACTCTAAATTTGCAGCGGAAGTGTCAGATAATAAGGAAAAATACTTCAATGAATGGGCCCCCAAGCTCTGTAACAAGAAGGTACTTTGTATCTTGGACAACCTCGTGTTGAGATTCATAATCCTCCTCTTTTTGGAACCAAGTTGATCACTACTCATGCTGGCACTTCCTTTTTATTATAAAAATAATAATCCTAACTACTACTTTTATGTGGATTTTTCTCGAGCCCAGATTATTTAATGCTCATTGGTGTTTTCAATTTTAAGGAGTCTGAACAACTTTAAAAAAAATCCATCTATTGTCCCGTGGATTTTTCTTGAACCCAGGCCAATTCCTGCTCGTCAGTATTTTTAATTTTTAGGAGTCTGAAAAGCTTAAAGAAAACTCCATCTAATGTCCTGTGGATTTTTCTCAAGCCTGGGCCAGTTCCTACTCCCCGGTGTTTTCAATTTTTAGGAGACTGAAAAAATTAAAGAAAACTCCAAATGATCTTCCAGGGATGGATAAAGAGGTAGATGTATGCCTGGCAGATGTCCTCCATATTCATTCATCTACATGAGAACACAATCAAATTTTTTTTTTTGTTAGTAACATCAAAATTTCTATCTAATGGCATGCCTATTTACAAATATGTACAGTGCCAAAGTAATTCACACAATCAAACTTATTGCGGTGGATCAATAGGAGGAGAAACCCTCTTTCTTACCAGTTGAATTTCAAAATTCTGAAGAACATGTCTGACAAAATCCTCTTTGGATAGAGGCTTATGATAAACCTTCAATCAATTTCCATTCATGACAAAGGAGGTATGATTCTCATCAATAGTACTTATGTTAACTGAACCATTATCATAAACGGTATCAACTTCATAGGGTCCCAACCATCTAGTAGACAGTTTACCTTTAAAATTCTTGAACCTACTATCATACAGTAAGGCCCAATCACCTGACTGAAAAGACTTCTCCCTAATGTACTTGTCATTCCATTTAGTCCTTTGTTCTTGTATAAGGGTGGTCCTTTGAATAGAATCTTGTCTGGCCTCATCAAGCTCATTCAACTGTAATAGCCAATGTTTTTTAGCTTCATCCAAATCCATCCCTAGTAGCATGGCAATCTTGAAGGTTTTCACTTGAAATTCTATGGGAAGCAGCACCTGCTTCCCATATACCAACTCATAGGGTGTATGGCCTGTTGTGTTTCTCCAAGCTTTCCTATAGGCCCATAAGGCCTTAGGAAACCTATCAACCTAGTCTTTGTGATGTAGCTGAAAAGTCTTGGTAAGAATAGCTTCTATCACCTTGTTAGTTGATTCCACCTGCCTATTTGCTTGAGGGTGATAAAGTGAGGATTTTCTAAGTTTGATTTTATACTGTTCAGTAAGAGATTTGACCAAATTGGAGGTGAATTGGGTTCCTTGTTCAGTTACTATTTCTCTAGGCACACCAAAGCGAGTAAAGATTTATTCAAAGAGAAAATCTACAACAGATTTTTCATTAGCAGAATATAAAGCTTTAGCTTTCACCCATTTGGTTACATAATCTATGCAGACCAAGACGCACATCTTCCTTTGAGACATAGGGTTAATAGGTCCTACAAAATCCAAAGCCCATTTCTCAAAAGGTTCAATTACTACATGATCTTGGAGGGGTATCTCATCAACTGCAGTAGGTTTTCCCATCCTTTGACAATCATCACAACTAGCCAAATCTTTGCATCCTTGAAAATAGTTGGCTAATAGTAGTCAGACTGTAAGATCTTGTATGTTGTTCTTTTATCATAAAAATGCCCCCCACATGGACCATCATGAAAGGATTTGAAGATTTCATGCATCTCATCCTCTCAGACACACCTTATGATCACCAAATCAAACCCAGTTCGGTATAAACAATCATAATGCCACATGTAATTGGCACTTAGCTGGATAATTATTTGTTTCTCTCGAGACAAATTTTGAGGTAGATATCCTATTACAATATAGTTGGCTACATCTGCATACCAAGGAATGTAATTAGAATTAGAAAATAGATTCTCATCTAGAAAAATTTCATCTACTGGAGTATTATCACCTTTATGAATGAGTCTAGACAAGAAATCAGCAACTAAATTATCTTTTCCAGGCCTATCAATAATTGTGATATTGAATCCTTGCAGTAATAACATCCATCTAGTCACTCTAGCATTTGTAACATGTTTTTTCATCAAAAATATGATGGTTGAATGGTCGATATGTACAAAAAATTCATACCCTATTATGTAGTGTCTGAAATTGTTAATGGCATGTACTACTGACAAGAATTATTTTTCAGTGACAGTGTAATTTACTTTAGTAGGTGAAAGATTCTTGCTGAAAAAGTATATAGCATATGGAATATGGCCTTCCCTTTGTCCTAAAACAACCCCCAATGTTGTATCCGAGGCATCCGTGAAGATGTGAAAAGGAAGAGACTAGTTTGGTCCTCTCAAAACAGGGGCACTTGAAAGCTTTGTTTTAAAATTTCAAAAGAAATTTGACATTGTTCATTCCAATAAAATTCATCCTCTTTTGCTAACATTTTGAATAGTGGGGAAGCTAGGTTTGTAAAATTCTGAATGAACCTCCTATAGTAACCAGCATGCCCTAAAAAACTTCTGACTTCTTTATGTGAGCTAGGGATTTTTCTTTGAGAAATGATGTCAATCTTGGTAGGGTCTACCCTTATTCCAGTACTAGAGGTGTGATGATCTAAAAAAATTCCTTCAGTGAGCATCATTCTATATTTTTCATGACTGAGGGAAAGGTTGGTTTCCTTACACCTAATCAATACTTTCTCGAAATTTTTAATGCTTGTTGGAAATCATCCCCATATACTATGAAGTCATCCATGTAGACTTCTACACAGTCATGGGTCAAATCAGAGAAAATGGCCAAGACAACCCTTTGAAAGGTAGTAGGGGCATTACACAAACCAAAAGGAAGAAACCTATAGGCATAGGTACCCCATGGGCAAGTAAATGTGGTTTTTTCCTGATCTTCTGGTGAAATTTGGATCTGATTGTAACCACTAAACCCATCCAAGAAAGAAAAATACCTCTTCCTAGAAAAAGTGTCCAAGACCTAGTCTATGAAAGGCAAAGGAAATTAATCCCTATAGGTAGCCTTGTTCAACTCTCAAAATTCCACACAAATCCTCCATTTACCATTTTTCTTAGGGACAATAACTAAGGGGGATACCCACTTTCTATCCGATATAGGGTAATTAAAATTGGCATGCATGAGTTTCTGGAGTTCTTTCACTATGTCTTTTAAGGATGGATTCATTCTTCTTTAGGGTTTCCTAACAGGTCTGATTTGTTCATTAGTGTAAATGTGATGTATACAAGTGTCTAGGTGAATCCATTTCATGTTGGAGTAATCCCATGCAAAAGCACCAGATTGTCCTTGAATCATTTGAATCAATTTTTGTTGTTGATCTATTTCTAAACTAGCATTAATGTACAAGGATTTTCCAGGGCCGATTTCAATAGCCGGGACAACTGATTCTTTCCCTTCATATATTTGTGAAATGGTGGCTACTGTAAAGGTAGAGGGGTGCCAGATTTCTTGGAATTTAGATCTGAAGATATGTGTGTATTCAGGAAAAGATTGAGGGTATTCAATGCATTATGTATCAGCCAAAAATAGGCTTAAGATTTATTCTTTAGTTTTCTCTTGAACTCCTTTTACTTGTTCGAGTGTTAACAAGGGATGAGTATAGTCCTCCTCCCCCTAAATATTCTCCAACCACAGAGGAAATTTAGTGGTTGGTTGGGCAGGGGGAAAGAGAATTAATGTTTGACTTTGGTTGCCATTGGAAATTGTCATCTCTCCAGACCGACAACTAATAAATGCATCAGTAGTGGCCAACCAAGGTAGGCCAAGCACTAATGGATGTCCTAGTTTGGAGGATTTGGGATGAATCACTAAGAAATCCACAAAGTATTCCCAAGAGGCCAAAGTTATTGTTACATCATTTAGACTTCCTGCTAGGATGATGACTGATTTTTCTGCTAATTTCAGCAAAGTCTGTGTTGGTCTTAGGTGATTTAGTTGCATCGTTTTCATGGTGTCAACCGGCACAACATTTATTGTTGCTCCTATATCAATAAGTTTTTTTGGAAAAGAAACACCATTAATCTCTATGGTCACCACTGGATTCTCTGGATCATTATATTTGGATGGCATTTCTAATATAAATTCTGATAATTTTCCAACCACCTGTATAACAGAAGGCTCCTTCCTCTTCCTCCCTGGATTTTTAATGCAAAGATACCTTACAATATTAACATAAATAGGTATGTCCTTGATTGCCTAAAGTAGGGGAATATTTACACATATGTTTCTAAGTTCAGCCTCTATATTATGTCCTAGAGGTACCTCAGATTTCTTCAAAAGTAACCTTTCTGGATAAGGAGGAGGATTAGTTTTCTGAGGTATTTCTGTTGTGTGAAAAGTGTGAGGAGGAATTTCATGTTGTACAAGGTGTTTCTTTCTTCATATAATTGGTTATCCATTTGTTCTTCTTCTTGAACCGCTTGATTATGTACTTGTTCTTCTTCTTGAACTGCTTGATTATCTACTTGTTCTTCTTCTTGAATAACCACGATAGGATTTGGTTTATTCAAAACCCTCCCTGGTATTAATTCAATTCCATTAAATGAAGCAGGAGTTATCACATAAGTGGGGAAGGTTTGTACTTCAAGATTTTGTATAGGATGTGTAGGTCTATTATTTGGATTAGGAATGGGTTGTGCAGGAATAGGGGTAGGGCAAGGATGGTTTAGAATAGGTGAAACTTGCATTTTTTGTTGCATATTGTAAGTTTTAAACCTGTGAAGTAAAGCAATGCATATAGATTCTTAAGAAAAGAAGAATTTAATCAATGGCTCATACATAGAGTACACAGAGATTTTATACCAAAAACCCTCAACCGGGAAAACCTTTCTTATATTCATTATATCGAATTTCACCATTCACCATACAATATATATATAATGTTTTTAGGTATTCCGTAGATACCAAAACCCTAATCCCTTAATCCGGGATTAATTTACAAAATCCGCTAAAAATAGCAAAATCATCAGACGCAGTTGACATATCTGACGCACCCACACACACAAATGAAAAGAATATAACACATACCCAACATTATCCCACTTGTTGTTTTCTTTGCATCCAGGGGTCCAAGGGATTATATAGTCAACAATCCAGGGCAACAATGCCCACTGTTACTCTACACCAGTAGAACTTTTATGTGCTCACAGACTTTGTCAATGAATCTACAACATTCTTCAAAGTGTCAACCTTTTCCAGCAACACCTTCTTTTCCTCAACCATGTTTCTCACAAAGTGATACTGAACATCAATATGCTTTGTCTTCAAATGATAAGATGGGTTCTTTTCCAAGAAGATTGCACTTTGACTGTCACAATATAATCTCATTGCTTGTTGTACCAACCCAATACCTGAACACAGTATTTGTAACCATATTTCTTCCTTGCTTGCATGAGTGGCTGCCATGTATTCAACTTTTGTAGTTGAGAGTACCACTACATCCTATATTTTTATCATCCAAATGATTTCTCCTCAAAATAGGTTAAACAAATGCCCACTTGTATATTTTCTGCGATCCATATCTCCAGCCCAATCTGCATCAACAAAGCCATGTATGTCCAACACTCTGTCC
>JASDQU010103652.1:66727-89169 GCA_032191745.1 Picea mariana
TATCTCTATATGATAAATTAATGCTAGTACCACAGTATATGCTTCACAAGGAAATTATTGTATCAAGGTTGTTTTACCATGTGCACTTGTATGTTAAGATCTCCCTTGGGCCTATTCTCAATTTAAATTTCTTGAGAAGTTCATATCTTATCTTTCTCAATTGATGGAAATCATATGAAACCTTCTTAAATATGGTGAAAGTTGAAATCTTGAAATACTTAACTAGGTTTTCACAAACTATTGTCCTGGAAAACGTATAAAAGCTTCTTGTAAAGGACATTGCATACGTAGATAGCAAAAAGGTGGTAGTGTTTTATATGATACATTCTGAAAGGTGATGTGAAATTGGTTGTGGAGCTTGATATTTGTTGTTGATACCTTATTGGAAAGAAAGAGTTGCAGGGGTCTGTTACATTGGCATTGCTAGAGATGGATGCAATATAAAGAAAGGTGGGTCGACCTATCCAATTAGTGATATGAATACTAACAGGTGGCAAAGTATTTGGATGGAGAAACATATTTCAAGCCACAAGATCATCATATCATCAAATTCTAATCCAGAACCTGGTGGTCAAAGATCAACATGAGATTTGAAGGCATGAATTGTGTAGCTGATTCCATATTTGAATGCAAGTGGAAGAATTCAACAGCTCCAACATTTCCATATTTTTGGTAGCAACCTCCATACATGAAAATTCAAAAGAACTACCAGAAGTTCTATATGTGATTATTTTAGAGGTCAACTTCCGATGCATTTTCTGAGTAAATGGGGACGAATTTCAAAAATATAAAATATGGGTTTTTTCTAGAATAAGCCCAATTATGTGCAACATTGGAAGTTTCCTGAAATAAGGAACCATTTAGGAGCTATGGGTGGATCTTTGAGATGGATTTTTCCATATTTCGTAGAGTTTTGTTTCCTATAAAAATGCCTAGTCAACTTCATCTCCATATTTCAAACAGAGAATCAGAATGAACTCAAGGTTAGAAGGAAGCAGCTTCAGTTGTCCCATATTTCATACAGAAAATCAAATATTTGTTTTTATTTTGGTTTTACTGATAGGTTTTGTTTCCAAGAAACTTATAACAACTAGTATGATTGTAATTCCTATAAAGTTTATCACTTTCAATGTAATAGAGTGGGGTCGAGAGGTTCAAGGGAGACTTTAGGGAAAATATTTTTCTTTATTGTAAGCCTACGCACATTAGTTTCTTTTATATTTGATTATCATAGATCCATATGAACTCTGCTACCATTTTTTAACTCTTTGTTTTCCATTTATCATTGTCTTCTCATTTGAATGAAAGTGCATTTTTTAGCATCATAGTTGTTTATGGTTTATGGTTTCTCTTCCAACGAATATTTGTTGTATTTTCCCATGATTCATGAGTTCATTTAAATGTTTTATATTCATTTCCATAAAGCATTCTTGTTAACTAAATATTCAGTCTTATGGATATGCAGTATTGATCTAGCATAGATCGCCTTGTAATTCATATTTGTCTTCTTATATTCATCTACCTTCATAATGTAAATCAAGCATGTCTGGTAACTGGTTTGATTGCCTCTAATCCATGAAATGTAAACACATGACTCCATACCCAATGGACTTGATCATTGGTCTACAATGGTTTAAATCCAGTTTTCTTATTTTGTATTTTCTTCAACCTTGAACCACTCATTCCCAACTCTATAATTAATTTCAAGATGTGCTTGGCATAGTTCTAATGTAGTCTTATAACATCTCAAGCGCTAACAAGGTGCTTCTTTAAAATTGCTTGAGCGAATAGCTATCATGAGGAAAATATGTTTGCTAAGGAATTTCTCTCCAAACTCTATTGGTCACTCCATCCAAGGTTAAATATTTAGGCACATTTGTTATTGAGAGCCTTTGGAAGGCCTGGGAAACAATCAAACACTTATTGGCTTGGAAAGAGCCTCCATTTGAAATGATCTCTCTTTTAACTACCAATTCTTGTGGTGATCACAATCAATTCTTTTTGCGAGCACACCATTGGATGAGTCCTCCTAATTCTCAACCTTGACGCTATTTAGACAAGGCATCCACTCTAACAATGATTTGTGTGATGGCCTGAATAGAAGACAAGTTCCATGGACAAATCTAAAATTCCAATCTGTTATAAGGAATGCATAAAATGATAATTATGGACCATATTCACGGATTCATTCCTGATTACTTGATCTTTAAACTTTGTCTTGGAAGATCTATGTGACTGGTGGTGGGATTAGAAATGGGGTGTGGTTACTACCTTTCATAAGTATAAGTAGGCCATGATGCACAAATGGCTTTGCTTGAGGCCTATTTTTGAAGGAGACTACAATCCAAGAAACACACATAATTATTTTGATTAAACAGTGTTTGGAAGCTTATGTTAAATCCAAACAAATATATTTTATCTAGATCATGTCAGTGTTTCATGGAAACCTGCACAGGAGATCTAGCTAAAGAAAGTACAAACAAAGCCTATCAAGAAAGGAAAAGAGATTCAATATGGAAGAATGAGAAAATATATTCACAATACTCCAATGAGCTGATGATTGATACATAGATCATGATCAATATGATACAATGAATGAGTGGAATACACTCATATATAGGGAAAAGAATTCCATAATTAAGAAAAACAATCAAGCAGTTAGCTTTCCTTAGGAATGCATGCATGCATAATAGTGATGGTAAAAATAGAAAGTCTAAATAGAATTAGCCAGTTAACTCCCACTGAACTAGTGTGTCGAAAATAGAAATTTCTCCAACAGATCCTTCTACTGGGTGGTCTACTTATGGATAGAAAGATAACTTAGTTGGGAATGCAGAATCCATGGTACCCAGACTATGGGCATGTATAGATTTAAGACAACTCTTTTGGTTCTACTATCTGGCTCGATCTATCTAGGCCTTGTTGGAGATTCCATGATGGAAATATCTATCTGCTTCCTTAAACTGATGGGCTACCTTGATCGATTCCCACCTACCTTGTGCCATTAAATTCTATACCTCTTTGATGTTGTTCAGAAGTAAAGCTATTTTTTGGATATGGAAAAAAATAAATGTTTCTTTGTTTAATGATGATGTTTCACATCATTTCTCTTGGTTTGATGTCCAAACATCCAAGGTATGGCTAGAGATGGATCATCTCCAACAACTTCCTAAATATTATCATGGGACTCCTTGTACGATGAGTCGAGTAATTCTTAACCCTATAGGCCCATTTGGATTACGTGGATTGGATGGCCCTTTTTCCTCACTTTGTTCCATAAGGTCCAACCACAATAAGACGAGCCAAGTTAACAACAAGCCAGCTCACAAGGTTAGTTAATATTCCGAGCCAAGTTAACAACAAGCCACATTACAAGGTTGATTAATAAGCTAAGCCAAGTTAACAACAAGCCAAGTCATACCACCTAGTGATGGGTTGAACTCGATACCCATTAACATCGATCCACCTATGACTCGGGAAACTCACCAATACTTCCCCATGTTGTGGATGGTAAGAGTGCAAAACCACAACCCCAGGGACACAAGGCTTGAACTCGTGACCTCTCCCTTTACTGAGAGAGTGTGAGCAGGTCTCACCAATTACGCTATCCCGTGGGGCTTCTACCTTAAAACTTTATAATGAAAGTTACTTGTTATTTTTTATTATTTTTTGGACATGGTCAGGAAGGCTACGGTGGCATGCTAACCTTTTTTTTAAGAAAGCATGTCAATATTTTTACCTCTTAACAAAATTTAAATGAAACTTTAATTAATTTATTTTAATATTTATCCTTATGCGATGTCATTGATCTTCTTAAATTATATTGTTCATGGTGCAATGGGAACTCACATCCTCATTCAAGCATTTCAAGGGTTTCTGCTTAAAAATTAAACAAGTTTACCAATTCCGTTCTCCGATGCTTTCGATTTTCTAGAAAATCATAGAATTCACGATGGACATAGAAATATATTTTTAAGAAATACAAATAATTGCTAGCAAATTTTGGAAAGTTGTTTTAGTTTGTCAGCTTCTTTTGGACTTGACATGGAGAGCTCTTATAGTTCGTCAGCTTCTTTTGGACTTGACACTGGTCATATCTCTAATGCAACTCGTTGGGTGCTCGTGATCCCGATATAATCGACAAAACGTTGCATGTAGGATCCTCCTTCACTTGTTGCTTGCCTTATCGTTTCTCTAATTTCTTTACTCTTCCCTCTCATCTCTTCCCCTTCTTTGCTTCCCAGCAGAAATTTGGCAGCTCTTGCAATCTCTCCTCGCTCTATCACTCCATCGTCCCTAGATGTCTCTAAACTTAATCCAATATTCCACTGGTTAACCACAAGCGTTCTGTTGGTGGACTGATCACTCCCCTGTGGAAAAATCAACATGGGAACCCCCAAACTCAGGCTTTGTCAAAACACTAATCATAAGTTAGTTGAATAGTTAAGTTAACCTAACTATTATTCAGTTACATGACAGTTATGGTCTTTTGTATTATATATGTACATCTATGTACATAATGATTTATAGAAGCGTTGATGAATAGAGTATGCATTTTCTGCCTTTGTTTATTTATCTCTATTCATCATGATTTATTGATTTCTTCAGTTATTTACATTATGTTTCTGCTATTTTCTTCATTTTGAATCTAACAGTGGTATCAGAGCAATTTCTGATCTTGATGAGCCTGTGGGATTGATGAATATAAAAATGTGAATGGAGAGTGTTAGGTGATAGGAAGAGTAAACCTGTTGAAGAATACCTATAGTCATTCACTTTTAAAATAATGAAATGTGGAGTTATAGTTCTACTTGGCATAAAACCAGGTTAACTCCAAGATTTGTTCCCTTGGCGTGTCCTTTCCTCTCACGACCAGAAAATGCCCCCTGCCTGCCAGTTCCTCTGCATTCCATCCCTATGATCGATTCGTGTGCATTAATCTGTGGACAATGAGCATTTTCCATTCCTCTTGCGCTACCCTCTCGCACATGTAAACCCTAGTCTCTCAGAAACCCTAATTTCTCGATCTCAATAACTTCGTGATACATTTGCGTTCTTCTTTCTCCAAGAAACCCCCTTCAGGGTGTCGCGGATGACCAGAGCATTGGTCATCATTTTCTTAAGAAATGAAAGGAAAGGACGTGTTCAGCGTTGTGTCAGGGTCCCGCGACCGCACAAACAGTTGAAGCCCGATTTGTGGTATTAAATGGTTTTAAATATTGAGGAGAAGAGAATTCCGATCGCTGGGAATTAGTGAGCACAGAAGAAAGAGATGAGGATTGGCATGTTTGTGAGGAAAACCGACGAGTTCATTTACGCGCAGAGGAAGAAAGAGCCGACCAGTGAGCCAAGCAGTTCTGTCCGTGAGAAGTTCATTTCCGGAGCCAAGGGGTCGGGCGTCTGCTCGTTTTGTGAGCAGAAGAGGAGGAGGTCACCCGCAAAAGAGGAAGGCCACTCGCTGGAAGAGGGCCTTACGCCGTTCTTTTTACGCTCTGTCAAATTTGTTGAAGCCTTGGAGCCCTTCGCATTAGAGAGCGCGACCCTGTGAAGGAGAATCTACAACAAGATCTGTGACCTAGGCGTGTTATGGTGTGAATAGATCCGGTTATGAATATGTATGGATCTCACATTACATTTCTGAGATCGACCCATGAAACATGCCCAAAGAAATAACTTAAAATGATGCACAGACGGAGGCTTTAACAATCCTTCTTATTATTACCATCGATATAGTCGTTCTGTGTGATGACAGCAGACGCAATGCAGCCAATTCACTTTATGTTCTTACTCGTCGCTAGAGAGTGGCAACAAAAATCTTGTTATGCTTCAACAATGGAATTCTACGATCAAAAGGTAAAAAAAAACGGATTGGCATTGTTAATAGTTTAGTGGCATTATTTCACTAATTTAGTCATCTTCCATAAAGAACATTAAAGTTTCATAAAGAATATTAAAATATTTCTTTATGAGGGTTATAGCTTTATGCAAGATCCCTTAAAATTTTGGAGTGATAAGTGGATTTTATTTCATCAAAAAATAAATTATTTCAAGAGAAACTCAAGGAGTTATTTAACTTAAAGGAAGACTTTGATGTGGGTTTAGGAAGTTATAAGGTTCTATATGGAGGAGTTTTCTCCCTTGATTGTAACTGGAGTTATAAGGGTTTGATATTTATTTGAAAGACTTTTTGTGAAGGTATTATAAGTATTTTTTTGGAAGTTATAATGAGGTTATAAGGTGGTTGTAAAGGTGTTATAAGGGGTTCAACAAACTGCATTTGAAAAATTGTATTTGGCGTTAATTGTAGACCCACCCGAAATTGAATAAGGGGGTCTCTCTTAGGATCTTTGTGTGCGTCTCAGGATCTTTGTGTGAGTAATTGGTTATCCTGTAGTTTTTGGCACATTTATGCATTAGACGATCGCTCTTGGCATGCACAGTAGGATACAAAATTGAATTTTATGGCATCAACAAAGATCTCTCTTCCATATTGCATAATGGAAAGAATTGAAGAACTATTTACAATATTGCGCACATTAATTAACTCAACTATAGAATCTACAATTGCAATAAACAAATGCACCCTCAACAAAGTGATTACTTGTTTACAAGTAACGCACAAGAAGATTGATATGTTCAAACATCAAAACAAGTTGTTGTCAGATGAGTTAAGTTTGCTTCGACACCAACAATGTGATTTTAATGACATCAAAGATGAGAATGAAGACGCTCAGTTGACTAGTAATGAAATTCATAAACAACATGAAGATCAGTTAAATGAAGTCCCTATGTCAGAAAAAGTTGTGGATAAATGTATTGTTCGACCATGGGAAGAATTACGATTTAAACGAAACCGATATGGACTAGGATATGAAAATGATGCTAACAATTTTTTTCATATTCCTAATTATAGCAAACCTGTTTGCTTTGTGAGTGGAGGTTTTTTGAATGATGATAAGACGACAGAGCTTGAGGATATTGGTAAGGAACAAGTACAGGATATTGTTGATGAATATGTTGTTACAGATATTCCAAATCATGAGTCAGATAAAAAATCCATACAGTGCAAACGCTGTCACCGGTTTGGCCATGATAAGTCAAACTGTTTTGATCTTCACCCATGCAAATTTTGTGGGAAGACAAATCATCCCTCAGTAAGGTGTCAAAAGCACGAGCAGAAACAACTTCATTTTGGATGGTTAGGGAATTGGCGTTGGCGTTTGGAAGACAAATTATTGGAGCAGTCTTATCGCCGGATTTATACACAAGTACAGTCATACTTGATTGGAGATATTTCTACAGTTGATGGACATGAATGTTTTTCAAAATGTGATGATTTAGGGTATGATCGAGGCCCAGTTGATGTAGTCTTTTGAGTTGAAGATCGAGTCTTCAGACTCTGCTGGAAGACAGTTTGATATGCTGGATCTCTTCTTGGCCATACTTGCGAATGACGATCAAAGAATTGGAACCACTTGTCCCCGACAGGGGGGAAATCTAGTTGAGTCAGGTTCCAAGTTTGATTTTGAGTCAGCTTCCAAGTTTGATTTAGAGCCTGTGAACAAATGATCAAGTATGCAACCTAATTCTTGGTATGCAATCTTGTTCTTGAATATATTGTTGTTGTTATGGTTTGTGGTCAGCTTAAAACCACCAATTGAGCAGAAGACATAAATGCATTTCTGCTTGTTACATTTTCATATTTTTGAGCCTTGAGCTCTTGTTAGTTTATGGTCAACTTAAAACCATGCCATTTAGTAGAAGATGAGTTTGTGGTCAACCTTAAACCACCAATTTAGTAGAAGACATCAACTTCTGCTATTTTCTTTTCAGAGTTCAGAGAGCATCTTCAGCCAGCCCTCTGAATATTCGCTTGACACATGTGATTGTCAAGTAGTGGCAGTTTTTCAGGCAAGAACGAACTTATGATTAAGGGGGATGTTAAAACACTAATCATAAGTTAGTTTGTTAGTTAAGTTAACCTAATTGTTATTCAGTTACTTATGGTCTTTTGTATTATATATGTACATCTATGTACATGATGATTTACAGAAGCATTGATGAATAGAGTATGCCTTTTCTGCCTTTATTTATTTATCTCTGTTCATCATAATTTATTGATTATGTTTCTTCATTTTGAATCTAACAGGCTCTCCATGGTTGAATTCCACCCCCCGTGGTTGAAGAAACCGCCAACGGAAAGATGAGATAAAACTGATAATTGAGTAGATCACGGAACCACCAGAGCTTGATTTTTCGTTTTCTCTAAAACAAACCCTCTGGTAGAAGAACGCCATCATCATCTGCGTCCTTATCAGAACTTAACTATCCACAGGAAAGTCTGCCCGCTTTCCAATAAACCCATCGATATCTCTTCCACTTGAGTTTTGGACAAGCGAACTATGCTTCTGAAGGAAACGTAGAGAACAGACGATCTGGCCTTCGAATCCAGCCACTGCGAACAATCCTTTTCCGCCCACAGACTTAAGGACGTGGCATTCATTGACATCTCCTTATGCCTGCACTCGGCTTCAAGATAAACTGATGGAATAAACGGACCGAGTGAGCAGATGGAAGCTGCTGTTTCTCGAACAGCATTGCTTGCTTCTCTTTCGAGTTCGTAGATTGTATTTCCGATAATCCACTGTGTCTCCTCTAGTAAAGGGAGCTGTTCCACAACACGTCTATGGAGTTCACTAGACGTGTCTCCCGTCTGGATATCTGATGGCAGATCTTCGGGCTGCAATGGAGGAAGACCCGGAATGTAGTCAAGCATGTCCTTGGGATCTGAAAAAAGAAAGACGTTGCTCGTTACAATTCAAAACACCTAAATCATGTTTCAATTCAAAATGGAGGAGAAAGAGTGCACCTTCTTTTCTAGGCGGAAAGTGACCGTTGGAAATAATCATGGAGAGATGTCTGTAGATGGTATACACACTCACAGACTGCGACCAGAATGCGACGAAAGGAAGCTCAAATTTCTTGGCGACAAGAAATGTCCAAGTAAGAAAGGAGCTGCCGATAATACACGAGAACAGGGGCTTTCCAGATTCTGTATCGAGGTGACTTTGTATCAGATCTTCCGCAGAATCTCTCATTTTGTTGATTGCACATCGGTCAAATTCCGAAACATTGGCCGATCGGTTAAAATCCAGCAGTAGACCGTCTGAAACCTGTGCGAAACGAATGTTTGAATCTGGACCAACTGAAATCCCGTCGTGAAGGTGACAAGAATGTCTTTGGAAGAAAGCACCTCAGAGAGTCGTATCAGCGAAGTTATGTGGCCCTGAACTGGGTATGGTATAACCAAAACATGGGGAGCCATAGTTAGAAGCCGATGACAATTAGCTCTTTACTCGTGATTAGAAAATGAGATGCCGCATTCGCCCCTCTCTCTGACGAAGTTTAAATGAAAAATAGAGTGCTGCTAGGTGGAAAAATCTCTGACAGAAATCTTAAATTGAACGTTAGTGAGATAGAATGCTTAACCTAATCGTAAGTGGAGGAATCTCGTCCGCTAATGCAGGGTTATGATGTCATAGCTTACGCAAGTGAAGAGCAAAAGCACGACTTAGCAGGCCCATGCTGCAGTCCATGTAAACCATGATGTCATTGCCTACGCAAATGAAGAGCAAAAGCGCGATTTGGCAGGCCTTTGCCGCACTCTGTATTTGCTCTTCTCATAGCGATTTGGTCTTCTTATAGCAAAATCAAACTGAAAAATTTGTCAGAAAACTGTCAAAAGTAGAATGTTTAGATTACTGCATTTGTAATTTATATTGAAGTCATGAAATGATGATCACTATCAACATATTTTCATAGAATTTTTAGACTACTGTATTTGTAATTTAAGTGGAACTTATGAAATAATGACCACGATGAACATACTTTCAAAGGTTTAAAATTTTTATCAAAAATTATATAATTTAATAGTTTAGTTAAAGTTTATATAGTTTAATAGCTTATTTACAAGTGGTATAGTTTTATAATAATAATAATAATTTAATTTTAAGATCAATGCTAAGCTAGATATCAAATTGGTGTATGCAACTCTTTTAAATTTTAGTCAAAGTTTATATAATTTAATAGGTTAGTTAAAGTTTATATAATTTAATAACTTACTTACAAGTGACACAGCTTTATAATAATAATAATAATAATTTAATTTTAAGGTCACTGATAAGCCACATATCAAATTGGTATATGAGACTCTCTTATTTGTGGAATAAGGGATCTCTTCCCAAAAAAATTGATAAGTCTATAAAAATATACATACCCTACCCTTCTTGATTTAAACATATAATCTTTAAGAAAAATTCACCCTAACAATCTTGAAATTCCATCACATTAACTATTTATACAAATTCACAAATTATATTTTACACTGGATTTATTTTTTCATTGTCCCGTATGCAACACCTAAATTAGTGGAAGTATTATACAATGGTACTAAATTCAATTAACAAGGCATTATTTCCCTTAACGAATTACATGAAAATCGTTGAAATGAGAGCGACAATCACGGTAATAGTCAATTAAATAGCATTGGGCAAAATATTATTAATTATCAGGGTATACAGATTTATAATGTGCAATTAAATTAAATTAAATTAAATTAAATTAAATTGTGAAATGGTTAGAAGGTAGGTTTTACATTATTCAAAATGAAATTTTAGTTTAATGTGAGAAGATTAAAAAAATAATTATACCTTAATCTGGACCAATTATTAATTTTAAAAAATTAACCATATAACAAAAAAATCTTTAGGTTATATACTAACATAACCATGTATTTATAACGTGTAAACTGTTTTGAATCTTGGAATGATAAGTTCATTGAAAGATATCTAAAAGTAAAGTGATTACTTGAAGGTTTATTCTTCAAGTTTAAAAACATAAAAGCAACCAATAAAAGCACATCCTCATTTTCTAATCAGTGACACATTGTTAATATTATATGCGTGAATCATAAGATGATGTAGCTGGGACATGGGAGGGATAAGTCTCACATTATTTTGTTGAGTTATATAATGTTTGTATATAAATTTAATTTTGTTAAATTATTTTTTCTAATTTTTCTTTTCTTGGGACAGGTAAGGAATATATATATATAAATTTTTTTTGGATATGTAAAGAATAATTTGGTCATTATATTATATTTCAAAGTTTAATGTTTTTATGTAAATTTTATTTTGCAAAAATGAATAATTATTAAAAAAAATATATGTATGGAATGTAATAATCAAGCTTAGATGTAGGTTTTTTGTATTTTGAAAAATAATAATCATTTTAAAAAAATTGATATGGAATTTAATTTCAATATAGAATGTAATAGTCAAGTTTAGATGTAGGTTTTTCATTTTAGAAATTTCAAAATTCAATTTTTTTCCTTAAAAAAATTTCAAAATTCAATTTTTAACCTTTAAAAAGAGAATTTATCATTAAATTATTCTTCTTTGTTTTTGTTAGTGTAGTTTTTAAAATTTAACCCAAACAAACTCTTACAAATCTCAAACTCAATATTTCCAATGTTAGAATATCAATTAATTATATGATAATTATATAGAAGCATTTTAAATCAATTTAACTTACACGTGGGTGGGTTTGGATAGCAATGCTCATTCTAAATGTTATTAAGATGAACTAATTGTGTAAGTGGTTAAGTTAAGATGAGGATTGATAAATGAGTTATCGTGACTTAGACATGGGAGACTAAGGTTTGGAGTAGCCATGGAAGGTGAAGATTTTTTTGTGAAGGTTTAAACATTCACTGTTCGTGGGAGTGGAGGTGGATGAGGTGGACTATACTACAAATGCTAATGATGTTGAATGCATGTTTGTAATGAGGGTTGTTTTCAATTCTAAAGTTGAGACTAGGTTTAAGGGGGATTTGAAATAATTTCAAAAATATTGGAAGTTAAGGTTATGGTGAAGGGTTCGAGGAGATGGGTGAGTATAGACATATGTATTGAGTCAACAAAAGAAGCACATTTAATAATATCTAACAATAAGAGAGGTGGTTTGGGTGCTTTAGAGAACTCAAAAAATGGTATTGATCTTAGTGCATGTGTTGTGAGTGTATGCATTTGAGGAAGGTATTGATGTTAATGAGGTAAGATTTGGTAGTTTGCCTATGTTAAACCTAGAAGTTGAGGGAAATAGTGTCGAAAACCTTAGTGTGTTGAATGTTGTTGATGGGGTGGGTTTTATTGGGAACTTGTGAATGGCAAGTGAGGACAACATGAGATGATTCAGAAGGTGGTTAGTTGATCTGCAAACTGTCGTGGATATTCCACTAGAACAGTTTGTCACAACAAATCTAATAAAATATTGAAATCTTTATTATTAAGGTTAATTTTCCTTTGGATCTCCAGAATATTTAGTTATTGATTTTATGCTTATGCATGAAATAGATAAAATGTTGAAAATAGAGAAAAATAAAATACATTCACACCATCCACAAATAACCACAAGATATGACCTAGGAAACCCATTACGGGAGAAAACTCAGCTAGAAGGTGAGGCTACTTTGCTCTCTTTTCTCTGGTACAAAAATGATGCAAGTACAAAGAAAGAGGCACTCTCTGAGGATTTTCCTGTTATTTGTGGCCTATATGGATGCTACAAAATCTACCCTCCTCTGTTATTCTCACATAATACCACTCTCAGATGTTGTGTTTAGCTATGGAACACGATACAATGCAAAATAATGGAACCCCTTCTCCTCCTAGTGGCTTGGTATTTAACATAGACTCATATCCATCTAAGGGTAGGTTTTTGACTTCCCCAACCCTTAATTGTGATAGGGTTTTAGACCTTCTAGAATCTTCTTGAAATTACATACGTGGTTAGCCACGTGTGCGTGATTAATGGGGGCTAGCGTGGGATCCTCTCCTCTCTTGCCATGGTGGTCAACACGATAGGTCAACTTCCAGGAGGCATAACGTTTTCATATGAGCTCCAATTGATGCAATGTTTGGACCATTGGAAATCTCTCGATGTGTAGAATAGAGTCACAAGATCCTAGATAATCTAGGAAATTTTTAACCCCCAAAAATGTTGTTTTATGCCTCAAAATGGTTGTAAAAAGTTCCAGACCCCAATTTTCCAAACTGGGACCTACCACTAAAATGTTAGAAAATGAGGAACACTTCCACACTAAACCTAGAAGAAGAGAGGAAGAAATATTTAATCAATAAATTAAATGACACAACAAGCATACAGTACACATATATTTTACCCTAGAAACCCAAACAGGAAAACCAACATTCCTTGGGAGTTTTTCTCTCTTGTTGTCTTATTCCTTCAGAATAAAAGGTTACATGGATAACCTTGTTCTACACCTAAGACACAATAGACATCATACCTTCTTTCTTTACACAAGAACAACCCTATAGGCAATTTGTCTTACATATACATGACCAACAACGTCTAAAATGATTTATCTAAAGATTATATTTTACAACATTAAAAAATGCCTTATTTATAAGCTTTACAGTAGGAAAAACCCTAAAGAAAGGTGCCCCAAAAAAATTATAGATCCGTGCATATCATTAGCTAAAAATCCCCTGAATCTTAGGATTCTGTTACAGTTGACTCTAAGTCGGTTTACCAGTTGATTACAAATCGACCTCCATTCGGTCTTTAGTCATTTTCCATGTGCACATGTCAGCCTCTTGTCGGTTGACCTCTTCAACTTGCTATCAATTTCTTTGACTTTGAATTTACCTAGTCGATCCACCTCGACCTTCGACTTGTTGTCCATTTATTTGACTTTGAATTTACCAGGTCGATCCACCTTGACCTTCGACTTGATGTTGATTTCTTCAAATTTCACTGTAAAGAATATAACAACCCAACATTCTCCCACTTGTTATCTTCTTTGCTGAAACTAAGAGATTTATGAGTTCTCATTCATAGACCCAGGGAAACAAATCCCATCAAGACTCTCTACACCAAGAGAACTTCACAACACTCATAGACTTGGTCAAAGAGTGTGTTATGTTTTCCAACATGTCTACCTTCTCCAGCAACACCTTATTTCTTTCCACCGTGTCTCTTACAAAATGGTATTGTACATCACTATGCTTAGTCCTAGAATGATAAGTTGGGTTCTTTTCTAGAAATATTGTGCTTTGACTATCACAACTTATCTTCATAGATATTTTCTCAAACCTGATTCTTGAACACAACCTCTACAGCCATACTGCTTCTTTGCTTCCATGAGTGGATTCCATGTATTCAACTTCTGTTATTGACAAGGCTATGCTTGTTTGTCACTTACTCATCCAATTGATTTCTCCATTGAAAATCTTGAACATATATCCATTGGTTGACCTTCGACAAACCATATCTATATCCCAATCGACATCGACAAATCCATGTACATTTAATTCACTGTCTCCTTCAAGTTTTCCTTGGTAGCATATAGCATAGTCTTTTTTCCCACACAAATACATGAATACTCGCTTGAAAATTTTCTAGTGCTCCTTTCCAGGTGTCGACATGTATCTATTCAACACTCCCACTACACTCCCACTCGCTACTTGACCTGCAGTGTTTTGTTTTTCTTGAATACCCAATTTCTACCAATGATATTTCTTCCATTTGGCAATTTGACTAAATCTCATGTCTCATTCTTATCCAAGGATTCCATCTCTTGGACCATGGAATCCTTCAAGAGTTTACCCTACATTGAGTTGACTTCCTCCTCGACCAACATGGGCTCTTTGTTAGGGGAAGTTAACACAAATGAAAAATGAAAGTTGGGAAAACTATACCTTTCGACTGGTTTTCTTATTCGTTCTGACCTCCTTACAACCATGATCAAATTTTCCACCTCTTCATTTGATTCAATTGAATCATCTAAATCAACTTCTTCATTCCTCAATTCAAACCGCACCTTCTCTGCATTATTCTATGTTTGAACCATCACTTGAAACTTGGACTTCCTTCCGACTTCTTTGAAGACCACATCTTGAATATACATTGTTTTCCTTGACGCAGGATCCCAAATCTTATATCCTTTCATTCCTTCTTTGTATCTAATGAAAATACACTTGACTGCCTTCTTCTCCAACTTGCTCCTCGTTTCCTTGGGAACATGCACAAATGCATCACAACCAAATATTTTGAGATGTGAAGATAAAGGATTCTTACCAGACCATACCTCACGTGGAGTCGTTTCGACTAGAACCGACGAAGGAGACATATTCACTAGATATTTTGTAGTGTCAAGTACCTCTACCCATAATTCTTGTGTGAGCGCAACACCACTAGGCATGCTCCTTGTCTTGACCATAAATGTTTTTTTCATTCTTTCAACAACTCCATTTTGTTGTGGGGTATATGGTGTGGTATTTTGACGTGCTATTCCACAATGCTTGCAGAACTGATCAAATTTGTTTTCACAAAATTCACCATTATTGTCATTTCTCAACACTTCAATCTTCTTATCTGTATGGTTTTATACAAGATATTTAAACTCTTTGAATTTCTCAAAAACATCTATTTTCTTCCTCAAGAAATATATATGTTTCTTCCTGTAAAAATCATCTATGAAGGAGACATAATATAGGGATCCACCAAGTGGAGGCAATGAAACAAGGCCAAACACATCACTATAAACCAATTCTAGAATCCTTTGTGTCCTTGTTGCTCCAGATGGGAACCTCACCCGACTTTGTTTTCCATGTATACAATGTTCACAAAAGTTGACTTCTAAATTACATTGAGGAAATTCTTCGACCATACCTTTGTTCTGCATAGCTCGAAGTCCTTTTTCTCAAATATGTCCCATCCTCTCGTGCCATAGCATGTTCGGGTCATTTTTTCAAGGATTTTTCGAGTTGGGTTGACTCGAATCATCCCAAGTCAAGTTGATTAGATTCAAAGTCGAGTAAACTTCAGGAACAACAATGTTGTTGCATCTAGTCGAGTAAACATTCCCTAATAACTTGTATAGGGTTCCAATCCAAACTCCTTTCATTAATATCATCACACCTCTGACCATGTTGCATGTATCCTTATAAAATAGAGTGTGCACCCCTACATCACTCATATTGCTGACATATATCAGGTTTTTTTCCAAAACTGGAATTTGTAGCACACCTGGAAGGTTTCTACTCCTCCCATCCTAGAGATTCAATTGAACTCTTCCTCGTCCAAAAATTTTGGTTGTCGATTCATCCCCTAAGAACACATGTCCTCTTTCATACTGTCCATATTCACAAAAACATTCTCTATATGGTTTCATATGATAGGATTCTCTTGAGTCGATCAATCAAACATATTGATTCGACTGTGTATTGGTCGACCCTAGGTACACATCGCCTCCCTTATTTGAAGACATCTTTCTCTCAGTCGACTACTTCTCATCGAATCATGTACTCGCTTGTGTTTCCTTTTACTTTCACTTTCTTTTGTAATGCACAACTTTACCACATTTCCAACATATTTTTTTTTTTTACTAAACCAGGGATTTAGATCTACCCTTCAAATTAGACTTTCTACCAAATAATTTTCCTTTATCTCCGTCGACTGATTGAACTCTCACAATTAATGTATATTTGGTCAATCCTTCCATGTTTTTTTTTCTCATTTCTTCTGACAATGGAAATGCAATCACGTCTTATAGCGCTAAGGTGGTTGAATTAACCCTATAACCATGACTAAGTTATCCCAAGAGTCTAGAAAAGAACATAATAGTATAACACATTTCTCCTTCTTAGTGATTTTAATATCCACATAAAATAACTGGCTTATAATGGTATTAAACAAATTTAAATGCTCATTCACCAAACTGCTCTCACTCATCCTCAAAAGATACAATTTCTTTCTAAGGAACAACTTATTTACTAGGGATTTTTACTGATACAAACTCCCCAACTTTTCCCATAGTTTCTTGGTCAAATATTCACCTGAGACATTTAGTAGTACCGAATATGCAAGACAAAGTCAAATCGTACTCCTTTCACTTCTCTCGATTTTCTCCCATTCTTCCCTCAACATACATGTTGGAATGGTGCCTAGACAAACATCTTCCCATTTTTCTCGATCTGCATGGAGATATTCTATTTTAAGCCTCCAAATCTCAAAATTCAGGCCATTGAATTTTTCAATCTCTATCCTCAAGCTACTCGCCATTCTTTAAGCACAATCTTTAAATATTTATGAATTGAAACTCTTATTGTACTTAGGGTTTAGATTAGATCCAAGGTTGTTAAACTAAGCTCTGATACCACATGTTAGGAAATGAGGAACATTGTTAGAGACCTAACCTCTCTAACCCCTCATGTAGGTAGAATAATATATTTCCATGTAATAAAGGTCGACATTAATAAGGCCTAGTAATAAGGAAGAATAAGACAAATGTAAGAAGACCTAATAGAAGCTTCTGCTTCTAGAAGGGTCTTCCTCTAGATTGTTCTTTTGGGTAGATAGATTTAGTATAAATAGGAATCAAGGGTATGAGAAGTTTTTTATTGAGAATTATTGTAATAGAGTGCTTCTTTGCTAAAGGTTTCCCCCTTGAAGAGGCAAGTGAACATTGTTTCCTATCAATAAATATATTATTTTGGTGTTGTGGTTTCATATATTGTGTTGTTCTTTTGTTATTCTCTGTAGTGTTTTTGTTTTCAGCTATTATAATATATCTAGTACCTTACAATTGGTACCAGAGCACTTTCCTCAGCAGATTGTGGATTATTTTTTTCAGGGTAGAGACGTATTCTGAAATCTTAAAAAGAAAAAGATTTGTTGTTCAGTGCATAAATCCACAGTCGGAGAAGCATACATGCAAGAACTACAAGTGGTACTGAAGCGCACATTGTTGGCCACCCTTGAAACCCATGTTGGTACCCCTTCGAATGGTAGCACATCAGAAAACACTTGTATATGGATCGTCGTAGATATCTTGAAGCTCTCTAGTACAACACTCAGAAAGATACTCTCTAGTACTTGGGTAATCGGGTAGTACGGCTAAGGGTACGGTCTACCCTCCTTAGTTGGTTCCATGAGATATTGGGTCGAGTACAACTATTCGACCCCACATGTATATCAGAGAGCTATAGCATATGGAAAACCCTTGTTTGTAGAAACCCTTAAAAAAAAACCTAACCCCTAGGACACAAACAAAATAGTAGGGGAACATAAAATATTTCTCTTGCTCAGAATTTGGGCATTTCGACACTCATTTTTTCCTATTAAGAACTTGGGCATTTTGATAGTGTCGTATTATTCATATCGGAGTATAACTCCATAGGATTTAGAAAAAAAAGTATAGCAGTCCCGCCGACACACTTATTTGGGACATATCCCATTAGATTCCTCTATTCGCCCCGATTACCATGGTACCTATCATTTTTAATACAATTTTTGTATTGTACCTGACCCCTTTCCCAACACCCTTATTTGGATCCTATCCCATTGGATTCCCATTTTCTTCCTAATCTCCATGGTACCTAT
The DNA here is from genome assembly GCA_032191745.1 of Picea mariana. Classification (NCBI taxonomy): domain Eukaryota; kingdom Viridiplantae; phylum Streptophyta; class Pinopsida; order Pinales; family Pinaceae; genus Picea; species Picea mariana. Next base: position 85,193 of record JASDQU010103652.1, read on the forward strand.
CACTTGTCATCATTCTTCTCATTAGTTCCACCCACCCTTCCCACCACCCTTATTCAAATACCTATCCAATTTGCGTGACCATTTTTTACCTCTATCCAAATGGCCACCACCCACACCCAAGAACTCAATACATTGATTGATGACAACCTCCAAAAAAAGGAGGATGTCGAGAATATCAATGCCAACATTAGCACACTCAATTCATCTATTCAAATCCTCCAGGACAAATGTACCAAAAGAAAAGACATCAAAGACACACTTGACCAATTGATGGGTCATTCCCCGAACCCTTCCTCTTCTGAACAACCATCCTATAAGAAAGACCATGACTCTTCCCATTACCAAGGTCCTTGATCTACCCACCTTCCTTGACACTTAATCCTTCCTAGAATTGAGGTGAACAAATTTGATGGCTTAGATCCCACAGGCTGGGTCACTCAAATGGAACATTATTTCTCTTTGCATGGAATTACTGATGATTTATCCAAGCTTCGATATGGAATCCTACATTTGGATGCGAAATGTTGGAAATAGTGGAAATGGCGTAAAAAGGAACGCCAAGGGTATGTTTCTTGGACATAGTTTTTCATAGATATTTATGATCGCTTTGACTCCAACACCCACCATTTAGGTTGTTTGACCAAGTTGAAGTAGTATGGGATAGTGGAAGACTTCATCGTAGTATTTGATCACTTGGATTTCAGAACAGAGGGCATGTCATATGCCTTGTTCATGGAATTCTTTATCAGTGGCCTAAAAGATGAAATCCTTGCCCATGTTCTCATGGAATTCCCTCATACTTGGTTGGAAGCTACTCAACGAGCCAAGGAATCATAGCAGATTGTCTCCTCCCCAATATGAAAACCATCCTTTCGTCCTTGCACTATACCCACCAATCTCGCCCCTCCTAAAACTCCCCTCAATATCCAGAAATGAACCAGGGCCGAAATGGTTGAATGCCAACTCAAGGGTCTTTGTTACAATTGTGATGAAAAATATTTTCCTAGGCACAAATGTAAGGAAAAAAATATTTTTATGGCCATGATTGAGGATGATTTTAAAGAAGAGGCCATTATTTCACCTTTGCATGAGCTACCACCACCATCTTATCTAACCCCACCCTCTAATCCACCAAAATTTGAACCGGTGATTTCACTTAATGCCCTCATTGGCTTCTTTTCTCCCCAAACCCTCAAGTTAATTGGTTACATCAAGAATAAGAAATTCATCATCCTTTTGGATAGTGGTAGCACCCATAATTTTATTCATCACTGCATTTCCCAAGAAGTCAATTCTTACATCCATGCCATAAATAATTTTCAAATCATGATTGCCAATGGAGGTTCCATGAAATGTGGGGATGTTGTGAAAATGTGTGGCTCCAAATTGGTCAGTATCACCTAAAATCCCATATGTTTTGTATAGACATGGGCAGTTGTGACATTGTTCTTGGTGTAGAATGGTTACACACTCTTGGCCCCATTCTCATGGATATTAAGGAATTAACCATGCAATTCCAACATGAGGGACAAGATTGTAAGTTCCAAGGCATCACAACAGGATCCCCTAAGATCATCAGTTCCCATCGAATAGAAAACCTCCTCAAAAAGGGTCATTCTGGAATTATTGCCCAACTCCACTCCATTCAATTCATTAAGACACCCTCTTTTCATCCTGACCTCCAATCTATCCTCTCCCAAGAACAAGTTGTTTTTACCACTCCCAAGGAACTTCCCACTTTATGTGGCATCCATGATCATTCCATTCCTCTCATACCGAGCAGTCTTCCTCATAATGTTCTCCCTTATCATCATACATTTTCCCAGAAGAATGAAATTGAGAACATTTTTCATGAATTTCTTAAAGAGGGCATTATCCGTCCTAGTACCAACCCCTACTCTTCCCCTATGGTCATGGTACTCAAGAAAGAAGGTACTTGGTGAATGTGTCTTGATTTCTGCACCCTCAGCAAACTCACAATCAAAGACAAATTCCCCATTCCTGTCATTGATGACCTCTTGGATGAATTGAGTGATGCTCGATACTTCACCAAACTTGATCTATATTCTAGCTACCACCACATCCATATGAAAGAAGAAGACATTACCAAGACTTCATTTCGAGCTCATGAGGGTCACTATGAGTTCTTGGTAATGCCCTTTGGCCTATGTAATTCTCCCTCCACTTTCTAAAGTCTTATGAATCATGTCTTCCATCCTTTTCTTCGTCATTTTTTCTTAGTTTTCTTTAATGATATTCTCATCTATACTAAAAATTCAACGTCCCATCTCACCCATGTTGATCAAGTTCTCCATCTACTCTCTAAGCCCCAACTTTTCATCAAACAATATAAATTTTCGTTTCGATCCTCAAGAGTGGAATACCTGGGTCATATTGTCGACAAGGATGGTGTATGGGTGGATCCTAAGAAAATTGAAGCTATGTTGGATTGGCCTTGCCCTAAAATTCTTAAGATCTTTCATGGTTTTCTTTGTTTAACGGGTTATTATCAGAATTTTGTTCAAAATTATGGAAAAATTGCAGCTTCTCTCACTACTCTTATTGGTGTATATATATGATTAATATATTGCACTCATTTATATGTCAATACGAGATTCGTAATCAAAATATTTGTTACACCATATGTGCCGAAAACAGGTAACCTATCTATGTATATTGTATCTAGATCAATCAGGAAATAATTAATAACATAACACTCTGTTTCTAGAAGATCTGAACACTTCACACAACTTCAAACTCAGAAGATAAAGATTATAACAAAACTCTTGAACAAGCACTCAATTTGAAAAGGTTCTTTCTTATATGAAAAGTATGTTCATTACAGGCTCATGAAGTGAAGAGATGAACTTAGATCTTGCTTCTTATAGCAATTGAAATAAAAATTAATAATTCACTTTATTTATTTCTAGAAAGAAACCAATCATAATCCTATCAATTCCAATCAAACCTTCTTTAATACAAGAAACATTCAATATTGTTGAGAGACTTCATTAAATGGAGCATGAAGGTGAGAGACGAAGTCTTATGGTTCCTGTACCTACTAAGAACATCACAATCATAAATTCAAAACAATAACAACTGCTTACTTAACAATCCCACTCATCTATCAAACTCTTGTCAACTAAATATCAATCTGCAGAAATGGAAATGGAATTATCTACTATGCTCAATGTATAACCATTCACTCACACTGATTCAAAATCAAATAAATTTGTACTATACTTAGAAAATTGTACGCATTTAAAATCATTTGCAACACACAACTATTAAGTGTTCATACTCACACAATTGACTTACACCACACAAAGACATGTACAGGGAGGTTTACCTTGGTTGGGGTGGTGGGCCCTTTCCGAACCAACAAGGTAACTCTAAAGAAATTGCAGACTAAAACAATTTACTCATTCCCATGAATTGCACAAAATATCATGTGTATTCCTTTAATTGATCGAGTGAATCAGCAGTTCAACATTTCATTCTGCATAACAATGTGTATCATTCTCTACTTACTACTTACCGGACCAGTGGTAGTACTAGATGGATCTACTTAATTAATAGTCAAAGTAATTATGAGTATAAATAATCAACCATTTAATCTAATTTAATCAAAAAATAAAACGAATCATGTTTTAACATAGGTTACCTCTCTATGCACATGGCCAAGGTCACAAAGTAGGTTTGTGGAGGAAATGGTCAATCATATACACATATCATAGGTAAAATAGACTTAGATAGAGGATAATATAGGATAATAGAAGTGTCAAAATGGTGACTTGACATTTCCCCGATGCTAAAGTCATTGCATGTCCTCATGAAACAATGTCAAAACTGATACTGAAAACTTTGGAAAATTGAACCATCTCCCTTGTTGTCTGAACATTATTTATCTATTTGTAGAATGTTGAGACCAGAAGCTTAGCTCCTAAGTTCCTTCTTAATCACCCTGGTGTATTGGA
>JASDQU010103652.1:100321-128680 GCA_032191745.1 Picea mariana
AAAAAAAAAAAAAATTCAAAATGCAAGCAAAAAGAAATTACCAGATCCCATAATATTCGCATGTCTATTCATTTTAAAGGAGGATGTCCTCGACCTTTCCAGTTATTAAAGCCCATCTTTTCGAACCTGTCTGGATGGTTCTGACTTTTGAAATCATATTTAATGTGTATTGGGAAGCACAGAAGGTAGTGTCACTACTATTTTTCTATGTTTTTCTCCACCAGCGTATGTAAGACGTACGTAAAGAAAATTAAATCGAGAACGCTAATTTTTTTGGACATGACCCCTTCAAATTCAAGTATTTTCAAGTCCGATTGTCAATTTGTATGTCGCAGAACTCTCCATGCTATTTGTAGGATACAGAACAACAAAAGCCCAATTTAGAGCCCGCCACCCCGAAAACCTGCAATCCAAAAAATGTTTTTTTTGTGTTTGTTTTTGTCCACCAACGTATGTAAAATGTACGTAAAGTAAACTATTTCGACAATGCTAAATTTTTTCGACACGAGGCCCTTAAAATTCAAATAGTCGGCAAGTCCAATTGTCAATTTATATATCACAGATCTCTTCGATTGTCAATTTTCAGCCGACCACCCCGAGAACCCGCGATGCAAAAACTGGTAGGGCTTCAACGATAATTAAAGATAAAAGTTGTGAATTTCAATAAATATATAAGATGTTGGACATCTTGATTAAAACGAAACTTAAAATAAAACCCTAAAAACATAATTTAATAATAATAAATAATAAACTTTAAAAACATCATAAATAATAACAATAATATATAATAAATTAATTAATATAATATAGACTAAGATCTAAAATATGTACACTTAAAAAATATTGGAAATTGCAAATTGAGTGATAATACGGTTTGTTGTTTTCATTCAAATTTATGTGGTGAGGAGTTTCAAAATATTATTTTTGATTTTTTGTAGTTAAATTCATATTGTAATAAGCTTAGAATGGATGACCAATTAAAGATAAAAGTTGTGAATTTTACAATAAATAATAAATATACAAGATGTTAGATATATTGATACTAAACATGTTGATTAAAATGAAGCCTAAAATAAAATTCTAAAAACATAATTTAATAAGTGTTATAGCTGTAAAGCAGCTAGTCCTTGCCTTAAGATTATGTTTAATTTTGATTAATTAATTGTTAAAAACATATTTTTTTTTTAAGTATTTAGATACATTTATTCTTTATATTTAATGTTATTTTAAGTTTTATCAAAAAACCAATTTCAGTTTTTTCAATAGTTTTAAATTTAAAATTTGTTTAATCATTCAAGCCACCTCCAAAAATGTTGCATTTGTGAAATTTGTTTTAAAAAATGTTGCATTTGTAAAATTTGGCATATTTATTTATGTAATAGTTTGTTGTTTATGAGTGTGGAGGTGTGTTGTGATTTTGTTGTTTCAGAATACAGTAGAAAAAACAAGTGTTCCTACATACGCCATCGCCTTCATCACACAATCCTTACATGTTTGGCAAAATGTGAAAATAAATATAATCCATACATAATGCAAGTAACTCTACAACTCAACTCTGCATCTATCTACTCAATATACCTTAATTTTGGTTTGGAATAGTATTGATAATCGTGAAAATTTAAAGCTACAATGGATATTGGGGCAGACCACTTCCTCAACAGTAAATACCAGAAATAGATGATAGATGCAGGATGCAATCGAGTGGATATAAAAAAATTGAATGATATAATAGGTTTTGCAACCTAAAAAAAAAAACCTTATCACCTTAATAGGTTTTGAAGAAAAGCTACCTATTAAATATGATCGAAATTACGCCATATATGATATATCATATAGTTGATCGTATAGTTGTAATTGTATAGAGTAATCTTTTCGAAATACCTAGTAATCCTGTGGGCATTACCTTGGGGCCTTGTGGGACGCTTCTCCACAGCGGTGTTTTGGTCCTCTAGCAGTCGGTGCAAACCCTAGGACTATTCCTCGAAGAACTTGTAGTTCCTTTTCCTTTAATTGCACGAGCAGCTGGAGAATTTTCCTATTTAGTAATTCCAACCATTTCTCCAACCTGCATTGAACAATAACATTACTCCTTCGAAGATTGACATCTGACCATTAATTTTCAGGGATTGAAATCCACCTTAATTTTGATTTGTAGGGTAATTTGTATGCAACTAAACGCAATTAGTTTTGGGTATTTAGTATGCAATGCAACAACATTAGCTTCGACTTTTGTTTAATACCTAGAGAGTGGCAATTGCAATTTGCCAAACAGAAAACAACACCATGGATTATGATTATACTACACATTTGATGAACCCTTTGATGAACTACACATTTTCTCGAACTTCCTTTGTTAGTCCGAGATAAAATAACCAGAAAACTTGATGGGCTACTAATATTCATGCAACAACAGGTATGTGTTCGGTATCAATATCATTATATTATGGTAAATTGTGTTTTGTTTTCACTTGGAAAATGCTCTTCGATGACCTTTCTGTTTTCTTTCCTAAATTATCTTAAACCCATCAAACCCATCAAGAAAACACAAATTTAGACAAGGAACAATAACTGAAATAGCATACTATACAAAATCTCAAAACAAAGCCTAAAGCTCGCACAAGGAAAATCCACCTACCTGATCATCATTGATTTTAGACTCCATAGTCAAAGAAGTCATGAGGATTCTCTTGAACCCGTGATAAGCTTTGAATGTTGATCTGTTTTCCTCACATACGGTTGACTCAGATCTGCTACAGAGCCAAGTCTAGCTTGGCAGAGTCCTGATCTTCCACCCTTCGATATTGATCGCTTGTAAATTCCCTTTTTTATTAAGCCAGTCGATGATTATTTTGGAAACCCCCATGTCCTGCAAATGATGAATATTTAGTAGACTCACCATCCAGAGTGACGCCCATGCTCCCATCAACTCGGCGTTTGTGTTGGTTCCTGCACCACAGTTAATGAACCATTTGTAATCTGGCCCTTCAATGCATTTCAGCATCCCTCCTGCCCCACATCTCAATCCCCCTACCTCCGCTGCTTCATCAAAAAAGGCCATTGAATAGCCTTGTTGTCTGAAAAAGAGATTTAATCTCAATACCTTTGGCTTGATGGCAACCAGATTTTTATGTAGTGCACCGAAGATCTTGATGACCACTGAAATCAAAGATGGGTTCTTCCCTTCAAAAGTTGCCATGTTGCGTTCCTTCCAAATAAACCATGATGTTATTAAAGGAATAATCTTGGGAGCCGTCTTATTTTGTAATCAGTTTTCCATACAGACATCCAAAAACATGCCATTCCAGCTGACAGTTAGCTTTAATTGCAAAGTTATTGAATCCCACTCTCTTCCGGTAAAATCACAGTGTATGAGGAGATGTTGAGTGTCTTCTGTGTTTTTTTAACATAAAATGCAAAGCCCCAAGCCTATCCATCCTTTTTTTTGTAGTACCTCCCAGGTGAGTACCCTGTTCTCTGTCGCCAGTACAACACTTCCAGCAGTCAATCTTCCAGCCTCTCCAAATCGGCCATGACTGTGTTGATATGATCGCATCATAACAATTTTTAACTGTAAAATCCCCCAACCGGTCTCCTGCTGCCCATATCAATACATCTTTATTTGTAGTTGATAGTGTAACGCCTTCTTCACTCAGCACATTAGTGTAATTAGTCACTTCAACTTGGACAGATCTTGGAAATTAATGAGGTGATCTTCATTTTTATGATTTTATAAACTTCCCTTTAAAACTCCTCTCAAAATTATCAAAGGTTATATGACGTCATTTCCAAAGCATCATATGGAGAAATAGTTGAGAGGCATATAAATTTATGGTTCCACTAATTTAGCCATTAGCCATCTTTGGTTATAGAACTTTACATTTCTTGAAGAACATTAAAGTATGGAGGGTTAATTTTATGAAAGATTTTCTAAGATTTTGGGAGTAATAAGTGTATGAAAGATTTTCAACAAGTTTTTTATTTTTGGGAGTGATGAGTGATTTCATTAAGGGAAACTTAAAGAGTTATAAGGTGTATTCTTTTTGCAATAAAACTTAAGGAGTTATAAGAATGTTTGCAAATACAAAATTGTTTGTAATTGGAGTTATAAGGGTTTGTTATTTATTTGAAGACTTGTTGTAAAGGTGTTATAAGGAGTCCTCTTTGACCCACCCGAAATTGAATAAGGGGGTCTATCTTAGGATCTTTGTGTGAGTCATTGATTATCCTGCAGTTTTGGGCACATTTATGCATCGAACGATCACTCTTGGCATGCACAACAGGATACAAAAGTGAATTTTGTGACATCAACATACAAGCATCTCTCTTCCATATTTTGCATAATGGCAAGAATTGAAGAACTATTTACACTATTATGCACATTAATTAACTCAACTACGAAATCTACTATTGCAATAAACAAGTGCACCCTCAGCAAAGTGATTACTTGTTTACAAATAACGCACAAGAAGATTGATATGTTCAAACATCAAAACAAGTTGTTGTCTCATGAGTTAAGTTTTCTTCAACACCAACAATGTGATTTTAATGACATCAAGGATGAGAATGAAGAAGCTTAGTTGACTAGTAATGAAATTCATAAACATGAAGATCAGTTAGATGAAGTCCCTATGTCAGAAAAAGTTGCGGATAAATGTATTGTTCGACCATGGGAAGAATTATGATTTAAACGAAATCGATATGGACTAGGTTATGTACAGGATGCTGACAACCTTTTTCATTTTCCTGATTATAGTGAACCTGCTTGCTTTGTGAGTGGAGGCTTTTTGAATGATGACAAGATGACAGAGCATATTGGTAAGGAACAGGTACAGGATATAGCTGATGATGATGTTGATAATCGGTCGGATAAAGAACCCATACAATGCAAACACTGTCACCGGTTTGGCCATGATAAGTCAAACTGTTTTAATCTTCACCCATGTAAATTTTGTGGGAAGAAAAATCATCCCTCAGTAAGGTGTCAAAAGCACAAGCGGAAACAAATTCATTTTGAATGGTTAGGGAATTGGCGTTGGCATTTGGAAGCCAAATTATTGGAGCAGTCTTATCGCCGAATTTATACACAAGTACAATCGTACTTGATTGGAGATATTTCTACAGTTGATGGACATGAATGTTTTTCAAGATTTGATGATTTAGGGTATGATCGGGGCCCAGTTGATGTAGTCTTCTGAGTTGAAGATCGAGTCTTCAGACTCTGTCGGAAGACAGTTTGATGTGCTAGATCTCTTCTTGGCCATACTTGTGAATGAAGGTCAAGAGAATTGGAACCACTTGTCCCTGACAGGGGGGAAATCTAGTTGAGTCAGGTTCCAAGATTGATTTTGAGTCAGGTTCCAAGTTTGATTTAGAGCCTGTGAACAAATAATATTGTTTTTGATATGGTTTGTGGTCATCTTAAAACCACCAATTAAGTAGAAGACATGAAGTTCTGCTTGTTATATTTTCAGATTTTTGAGCCTTTGTTAGTTTATGGTCAACTTAAAACCATGCCATTAGTAGAAGACATCAACTTCTGCTAGACATTTGGTTTGTGGTCATCCCGAAACCACCAGATTGGTTTGTGGTCATCCTAAAACCACCAGATGAGTTTGTGGTCAACCTTAAACCACCAATTTAGTAGAAGACATCAACTTCTGCTATTTTCTTTTCAGAGTTCAGAGAGCATCTTCAGCCAGCCCTCTGAATATTCGCTTGACACATGTGATTGTCAAGTAGTGGCAGTTTTTCAGGCAAGAACGAACTTCGGATTAAGGGGGAAATGTTAACTATTACAACCGTTAACTAATCCGACGGTTCGGTTCAACTATCAGACGGTTCAACTAACCGTCGGTTCACCTGTCCGCATCCGCCTATAAATAATGTATCTGCACCCATTTTTTGAAAAAGAAAGATTGATTTGTGTTCTCTGTGTTCTGTGTAGATTATGGAGTTTATTTGGCCTGTTACAGCTAATGTATCCGATAGAACCAGATTGGAGCTTGTTTTCCATCGCTCTGTACATAAGTATTGATTCTGCGGCTTTGATGCTTGTCCAAGGTTTGTGATCCGTAAGATATAAAGAGTCGATCGTAGGCCAGTGCTTAGAATATATCTACTCCAAATACCTAAGATTTTATCACAACCTATATTAATGCGAACTCCAATGTCGAGCTTCCACGTGCTCCAGTGTAGATAGATCGGAAGGGTGCGTAATAAACTTGACCATATTCTAGAACCAAATCCATCTTTATGTACTAGTTTCCTTAGCCATTGGATCAGTGGGGCGTTCCTTAAATATTTGTCTCTTATAACAAAATGCCAAAGGCTTTCAACTGTGAGAACGCGCCACACAGTCACAGCGTTTAAAGTTTTTAAGTCGCGTACACCCTAGCCTCCATGCCTTTTGGGTCTTGGCAACTTCTCCAAGCTACAAAGGTGAATCCTTTGAGTGTTTTGACTACCACTCCACAGAAAATTGAAGATCAATTTCCCGATTTTGTTTAAGACCGAGTAAGGTAATGCTTCCATTGACATCCAATATATTGTTTGACCCTCCAACACATATTTTACTAGGATATACCTCCCAACAAAAGAAAGCCACCTGTTACCCCAAAAATTAATTTTGTTTGAAATTTTGGCCACAATCCAATCCCAGTTTGATGCGCGTTGATTCCTTGTCTTCAAGTAGTAGCCCAAGTAACGAAAACCATTAATAAGATCACTGAAAGTAACATTAAGGACATATTTGAAATCATCCAGTTCTTGATCCGATATGCCAAAATAATGAAGAGTTGATTTTGAAGTATTCACTGCTAAGCCAGAGGCTTTACAAAAAAGTGTAAGCAATTTATCAATCACTCTCCATTCCGACAGTGTAGCTTTGGAAAAAATAAGGAAGTCATCCACAAATAGCAAATGTAAGATTATGGTAAAACTGACAATCTTTAAACCTGTGATAGCACCCTCCGCTTGACTATTTTTCAATAATAGGCTGAGGCCCTCCATAATATTAATATCTCATTTCACTCCATTTCTAGAACCCTCACTATTTCCTTTGCTCCTTCCTCGTTAATGTTGTGACTCAGACTATCATAGTAGGTTTTAATTTCTGTTTCAATCAACACCAACTTTTCATTATTCTTTTTCTTCAGATCTTTGATCCATGATTTAGTAGCTTCTTTAAGTCCCTGTAATTTCCATAAAATTCTTTTATGTTTGCCTATTTCAGATAGATATACTGGGTCTCTCTAAACTCTTTCCACAATGTCTGGAAAATCCTTTGTACAAAGCCAATTTTCATTGAATTTAAAATGATATGCTTTGAAAGCAGGCGAAAGATCTAACTATAAGAGGACAGGAGCATGGTCTGAGACAAAGAGAAGCTCGACCCATGACCTGTAAAAACCAATTTTTGATAGGAGTGATTCCACTACTAAACACCTGTCCAATCTTCTTGAAATGGCTTCTTACCCATGGTGTCCATTCCTCCAGGTTGGCATCAGTTTCACCGACTTAATCTCTAAAAGGTGATTTGTTGCAAAGAGATTGTTGAAATAGCCATCCACAAAATTTGAAAGATTCCCCCCCGATGCCTTTTCTAGCGAGAGAATGAGATTAAAGTCTCTAGCGATTATTAAATTATTTAGTGAAAGGAGGCCACTGTCATCCAACGCTTTCCAAAAGGGAAGCCGATTGGTACAGGGAGCATACAAGTTAAGTAAGGTGATTTCCTTGTGAAAAATGAGACTCTTACCTGATAGGAAGATGCCCCCCACTGTAAGAGAAGGAGCCAGTTCGAACAAGGTAGGGTCCCACACAGCCAATAAACCACCAAAGGTGCCCACAGAGATAACTGAGCAAACTTCCCACGTCGGTCTGAAAGAAATTAAAAAATCCCTTTATTTATGTGCAGATACTAAAGTTTCTTGGAAGAAAATTATCTCTGGGTGAGTAAGTGCCAAACAACGTCGAATGGAAGCATCTTTGAGGGTGCCTCCAATCCCTCGAATGTTTAAAGATAGCAGCAACATTACTTTTCCCTCGCCAAGGCTTTCATTGCTCTAAGCGACCCAGTATCACTAGAAGAAGGTGTAGACTCAACGATCTTCAGCACATTCTGTAGTTGGTTTTTTCAGACACTTATATTTTTTATGGGGGATATCTCAACTCCTAATCCCCTTGAGAAAGAAAAATTTCTCTCCTGGCTTTCTTGAAGGTTCTTGGTACTAGAAGTCCCAGATGACTCCCCACTATTGATACAAGTCCTCCCAATGTAGGTAGGTAGAATGATAGCATGTTCCTTAAACTTAATACCGGGTATCAGAGAGTCTAAAATGGTGTTTAAAGTGCCCTTCGTCTCCTCTGATTCTCTAGAACCCACCACCAAATGAGTAGGGTTGTTGTGTGCCACGACCACCCTCTCCACACCCATTTGATCAATGGATAAAAGAGAGCCTTCTAAAGGTCCAGAGTCAGAAGCTATCGGACTTATTAACTTTGAGTATTTTATCACTGTAAAGACTCCTTCTGATGGTAAGTGTTGCAAGTGAGTCGATAAATCCCTTTTTTGAACTGGAAAGGAAGGTCTGGCTACTACTATTATTGGAGGAGAGGCCTGACGAGATGCCACTTGTGGTTTGATCTCACCTGCTATGGAAAAGTGAGACGGAGGAGTGGCATGCCATCCCCCTGGTTGAAGCTTACCTACAATGACCCCTTCAAAACCAATAGGCTTCCTCGCTTTTGTGTCTAAGGGGGAATGGGAAAATAACAGTAGAGCAAGATGGAAGAGCAGCATGGCTCTCAACAAGTAAAGTAGCTGCAGAGAGAGGTTGACAGTCGCCTACCACACCAGAGTGAGGAATCTCCTTGCCAGGGCCGTGAATGGTTTGTGACCCATCAACCAAACCTTTTGGAATAGTGATGGAGTGAAATAATCATTTTGATCTGTCGATTGCTTCCTTTTCCCACTCTGTTAATGAAGAGAAGAGGGAAGGGAGGTGTTGCATTATCTTACCCAAAAAAGTGTTTGTAGTAGTTGAAGGGGGTTCAGTCACAACACCAGTAGAGTGTTGTGGGACTGATGAAAAATCTTCCACCATATAGTTTGGCGAGTCTTCCTGGATCAAAGATTTTTCAGACTTCTCCTCAATGACTTTACCAGGACATTCCCTTCTAAGGTGGCCAGTACAATGACACCAGCTACACCTGAAAGGTATGCCCTGATAATCTAGACGTTGCTTTGTATGCCTTCCTCTCCACTCTATGTCCAACAGTTCAGTCAATCCTTCATGAATATCGATCTCCACCAAAATCCTACCCACTTTTCTTGCCGGGAACTCCATAGACTCAGCATCTAAAGAAATGAAACGTCCCAAAGAATTTCCAACTGCCATCAGGGCACCCTCATTCCAAAAATGAAGAGGAAGTGCAGGCAGTAAAACCCACAAATGCCTATGTTGGAAGTATTTAGTGGCAGGATCAAAGGCCACCCTCCACCTTTTCAACATCAGTGTACTTCGTCCTAACACCCAAAAGCTATTCAATAACACAGACTCATCCTCTGGAGTTCTACAAGTAAAACCTATCCATCCTTTCGTGAGGTAAAGAATTTTGGGAGAGTAATCGAGAAGTGGTTTCCAGGTTTTATGTACCCAGGCTGTGACAGAGCAGTCTGCAAGGTAAGTGTATGAGAGTCTTCCTACTAATTTGCAAAGAGAAATCCTACAAGTTTCTTCAAGGCCTACATCAGCTCCTAGAACCATTCTTCTCACTCTCTTGTTAGGTTTCCAGGCCCTTTTCAGAGAGCCATTATGTACACCAAAAATAGGAGGCTTCCTACCCCTACCAAACAATGGTCCATCTAAACCCTCTTTTCTATAGTGACGAGTTGATTTTTTTGTTAATTGAGTGACTGGGACACAAGACGGTTTAGGAGGACCAACCCTAGCAAGAATGGGGTTGATAAAGGAACGCTCCTGGAAAAAACCTGAAGCTAAGGAAAAATTATGACCACCAGTATCACAGGTAGGCTGTAAAGAGTGATTAAAGGATTGGAAAGATCTTGAATATGCTTCATCCCTATCTGCTTTATTAAAGAAACCTAACCTGTTCCAGTCTTCCTCATCCTGTGGGTCCATCGTAGTATTGACAACCTCGGTAACTCCAGCTACCGCATCCGGAAACATGGTTAAAAACAAAAAACACACTAAGTCAAGGAACATACAGTCTGGGAAACCATTTGAGACAGTGATCTCAGAGAAGGGACCCAATCCCAACGTAAACAGGTCTTGTGGTTGGCGTCCTAGACAGAGTAATACCGGATAGAACGAGAGAGGAGGGAGCCAGGGTAGGCAGGTTCACAAAACGATGAAGAAACAGGGACAAAAAGCACAATCCCACTAAGCAAAAAACAAACTCCAAAGTTTGGACAATGTTAGTGAACAATCCTAAGTAGAGAAGGCTTGAAAGTAGAGGTATCTATAACACCAAGACTCCACGGGCTTCTGCACATGCCAAGCCATCACTACGCATACATGGATAAAACTAGTAGTAAAGTGATCACCATAAATATGTTTACAACGATTACCTTGGCCTCAAAAATAGGCACTGACTTACTATCTTCTACTCAGAAAGAGATAGCCATCAATAAAGAGTCAGTAATCACTATGGATGATGGAAAGACTACAGAGGAAAAGTGCAAGTTTCATGGCGGCCAAAGCCACTTATCACATATCAACTTCGACTCCAATGAACTTTAAGTACTTTTATTCAATCGAGTGTTACTTTAACTTACAAATAGTTGGGCTTTTGACTCTTAATTTTTCGTTGAGTTATAGAGTTTAACATAGGAAACCATCAATAATATATATAATATTATTTAATATAAATAAATTTTTTATTTTATGCATTTTTATTGGATGCCAACTTTCACCTCTTATTGTAGAGGTGGCGGCGATATCGTTGTTAATATCGCATTCATTAAATCCATTCATGAGTGATTTATTAGTTAATTAATTCAATGCCAGTTTTCTGTCATTTAGTTAATTCATTGTCATTATACAGTCATGCCGATTTTTTTTTTTTATCTGTCAACAGTCATGCCAGTTTTTTATCTGTCAACTGCAAGTGCTTGCAACATGCCAGGTGTGAGGGCAAGGTGGTGGGATGTTTTATGACCACCGTCTAGCGTTCTTAACCCTTGCATAAGTGACCTCCATCTAACAATCTTAACCCTTGAGTCAGTGAAACCCTTGAAGTTTTTTAACCTCCTCTTAAAATTTAATAAATTCAAAATTAAAATATTTATTAATATAAAAAATAATTATATTTAATTTTAAATAATAATTTTATTAATAAAAAAATTTTATTTTATTTAATGGAATCAATAAAATTTAGTTTTTTTATTTATTCCATTAAATATATATGTTTTGATATGGTTGATGGTTAACTATAAAAAAAAAATGAAAATGAAATATGTTATTTTGAATTTCATTGTTTGAATGAATAATTGATTTGATTATTTTTTTAATTAGTTATTTTTTATTTCTATTTTAGTTTTTAGTTTTTTAAGATTTTTTTTTATTATTTAATATGTTTTTTATTTGAAAATTATCTAAAACAATGATAATTTATTTAAATTTTTTATTAATCATATTATGAAATTTTATTTTTTATTATTATTTTAAAAACTTGAATCTCTTCTTTTATATCTATATTAGGATATTATTATTATTATTTTATAATTATTATAGATTTGTAGTACAATATATATTATATGCTATGATAATTTTTTATTATTTTATAATTATCACATCACATTCATAAATATATGATTGCTCGTTTAAGTTGTTATTATGAAGCAAAGAAACTCAAATAGCATCGTCTTGTGATGTTTATTGTGTTGCAATATATTTTTGCTAGAGTTAAAGTAGTTTTTTCCTATTTCTTTAGACTTGGGAGTGACAATTAGCTTTGTTATTTTTCTTAACACTCAGTGGAGCACGCAGAACAATTTAGGGACCTACTAGTCTACATACGCTCTGCTGGGCCAAAAGTACTAGTAGGTCAAGCATGGCGAGAAGGTCGAGAACTGCGGAAGATTGTCCTTATCAAAAAATAGAGTAAAGCATTTTCCAGTGAAAATGGGTGAAACGCTTATGCATACATGGAAATTGTTGTTTCAATATGAAACCCTTGATTACAAATGACAAAATCCTAAAGATGGAACATAACATACTTATATGTGATTGTGGAGACATCAAATACCTTAGCCACACTAATGAGATTGTGGAGACATCAAATACAATAGCCAAACTAATGAGGTCAAACGTATGCACTTTTTAATTATGGATATTCCTATTTTAATTATGGATACTCCTTTTGTTTGTTATCTGCGTGATGTCCTAGAACATTTACCATCTCATTTGTATTCATTTATTTAGAGAACACTACATTAACCTACAACCAAATGCCAAATTGATATATGTGTTCTAGATGGCACGAAGTTGTTCGCGTATCTTTTTGAAGTTAGCTTATAGAAAAGCTTTTGTTAGATAAAAGTTTGAAATAAGATATAGTAAATCTCATTTTTAATAGATAGAAAACAAGTGTAAAGAAAAAAAGATCATGGTTATTATTCTTTTATTTTCGATCTCATTTATTAACTGTAAATGATTGTTAAAGTGTAAAGGGTTTGTGTAAAGTTTCGAATTATGATTCTTTAATAACAATAAAGTTACACCGGAATCTTAAATTTTGACAACTTAAATTATATTTAAATTAATCATTGACATTCTTCTTTTTCTAATGATACATTATTTTGAAATTTAAAATGTGATGATATTATGATCTTTAATCAATTACTTAAATAAAGTTATTAGAGAATATTATTAGAGGATATGATGATGATGAACCTCTACTGAGACTAATTGGTCTATTAGACTTTAAGAAGGTAAGTGATTATTTCAATTTATTTAAAATTGTATTTCTATGCTCAAAAAATATTGAGAGAAACATTCCAAGATCACCATAGTTTTGATGACTTACGAGGTTAGGAAGGTAGATATTTTTAAATTGGGATCTAATATGGATATAGGCAAGGGAATCTAAGAGGAAGTGTTTTTCGTCTTCTACCCACTTAGTGTCACACAGGTGATGAATTCTCTCATACCATGGTGTTTTGGGAGTTGTCCAATGCCCAGTTTTGTTATGTAGCCAGTCATAATTTTTTTCTTATTTTAGCAATGTTGATTTTCTTCTTTGCACTTTTCAAAAATGAGAGGTAATTTTTATCTTTTAAATTAGGGTTGACCACCTCCTTGTAGTATCTTAATTCCCTTTTATCCATTAATTCTTTATCACACCACAATTTCTCCTTAAATTTAGAAGTGATAATATTTGTAATATTATCGATATTTTGCATGATGGCTTCTTCTTGTATTCCCCAATGATTTAGCCAAGATTTGACATCTTTATGCCATCCTCGCTTGAGCCGCTGATGGTTTTGGCTAGAGTTTGAGGCAATTTTTGGGAGCCTCTTGTCATCCATGTTGTTTATCTTGTTCTTGTATGTTAGATATCTAATTATAGCAATGCTCTCAAAGGGGGAACGACTTGTGTCTATGAGGAGGATATGATAGGGTGTATTTTCCGTAATTTTGAGATTATAAGTTATAAAATTCTTTTGGATCTTTTCTTCTTTCTCCATGATTCTCTAAATATACTGCAACCCCAAACTTCACATCCATATAAGATAACTGGAGTGAGAAGAGTGTGAAATATGGTTTTTTTTAAATCCTGAAAGGTCTACTGATTTACAATTGTTTTCGAGCCCATTATAAACTTTCCACACTCCATTTATCTTTTTCTCAACACTATAGTTCCAATTGAGCTTGTGGTGGATATCAATTCCAAGATGCTTGTATGAAAGCACTTCCTCCAAGCTATTGTTGTCATAAACAAAAGTATCAAAGGTGATCTTTTTGTATTTAATTATCATAATCTTTGTTTTGTCAGTGTTCACAGTGATGCTCATGATAGAGAAGAAGTTCTTGAGGGTTATTAGTTTCTTACCTAGGTCATAGGGACTCTTCACCATAAGAACAATATCATCAACATAAAGAAGGAGGATGATGACTATATGAGCAAGAGGCGGGCCAACACAACCTGCATCCTCCAAACAATCTTCTAATTTATCAATATAGATGTCGAAAAGGGTAGGGGATAGGAGACAACATTGTTTGACTCCTATATTACAGTTAATTTCTTTCGACCAACCCTCATTATTTCTAAACTTGGCAATAACTTTCTCATATAGCCATACTATTGCAGTTCTTAACTTGAAAGGGACTTTAAGCTCTTTTAACCTATTCCAAAGATTAGTCTTGTGAACAATGTCAAAAGCTTTTCTAAAATCGATTAAACAACAAAGGAGATCAGTTTATCCATTACAACACTCCTTTGCAATAATCATAAAAGTAATAAGGTGGTCCATAGTGAAATGATAACCTCTAAACCCAACCTGTCATCTAACTCTTTTTACATGGCTTTTTAGTCATATGCCAACCTTCTTTTTTAAAATACTTCTATATAACTTAACTATATTAAAAAAAAACTTAATTTTTATAAAATATAAATTATTTAATATTTATACTAAATTTTTAATCTTCGAACTTATATTTTATAGCTTTACTTGAACATAAAAATTGAATTTCTCACATAACGTCAAAATTATTGATAAAATGCAAAAAGACTCAAGCATCAAAACAAACACACATCATATTTAATTTTACTATTTAACCATATAAGAAAAGAGGCTTAATAAAGTATTAGAACCAAACACATACCCAAAACTTTATTGTGTTTATATTCCTTAGCACCTTGAGTCATTGTTTAATAAAAAATTGATTGTGGGTTTGGCAATGCATTTCATTTTTTTATCGTTTTAGTAATAAACATTTATAGAGTAAATCTTATTTATTTAAAAACTTCTTATTATAAATTTCTCCATAACTTTAAAGTAAGATTTTTTGAATGGGCTTAATGGTTAAGAACATGTGTTTCCTCTTAAAAGATCATAAATTTAAATCCAAAGGAGGTAAAATACCCTTAGTATGGCTTTGCCGTGACCTTAAAAATAAATTATTATAAACTTCTCCAAAACTTTGAAAAAAAATGAAGTGGATTTTATTTTAACAAGTTTCAAATTTATTAATATTTATATGAAATAATTATATTATTAATTATATATATTTTTATTGATGATTTTTTAATAATAAAATAATAAAATATATTTATATTTATAAAATATAAATAAAAATAAATTATTAAAATAAATTATAAACATGCTCCGTTCATTCAATATCAATCTACGTTCATTAAATATCAATCTATCGTTTCCTTTAATACTTATAGGAAACAACCTCTTTCCAAAAGAGAAATTCGGGAGAAAACTCATGAGATTATCCATCATATATTATAATGATAAAATCAAGTTTATTATAATATTTAATGCCACGGAGAGAAAATTCATGAAATTATTTAATTATGAAACGATGATTAAACTAAATGTTTATTATAAAATTTAAACCTTAACATCATAAGAAGATCAACATTCAGAAAACATTTATAACCTCTATGCTAAAAACCTTAAACCGAAAATTAAGTTGCTTAAATCAAAGGTAGTAGTTAAGGCACTATATGGAGTTTTAATATCGTTATAGTATAGGGAAGGAACAAACATTATTATGCAAATAAAAATAATATTGCAGGTTTGTCATCTTCAGTTTTGAAGTAAAAAATTCACTATCTTAAAAATTCCAAGTTATGATTTTTTTGGTTAAATTACATCAATAAAAAGAGAATGTAAGTATATAGAATGGATGGAGAACATGTTTATCATTTTGTGATGGTTATTTCACATTTAAAATTTTCAAAGATAAACTTCTCAAAAAACCAAATGTAAAATATCAAGCCTACTTTCAAATGATGATGATTCTTGGGAAGCTTTGGGTTTCTTACCCATTTTTTTTTGCATACCCTTTCCTTAACATCTTTAGATTGGTAAAAGTAGTTTGGGATCTAGGTTTCTCAAGCTACTAGTTATGATGATGAGTAACTTTTTATACATGAAGTTGCATTCTTATATGTCTAGTTGTAAGGGTAATGATTAGTATCTCATTTATCATTTTCAAAGAAACAAAAATAGAGATTGTGTAATCTTTCATTAGATTTTATTTATGATATATGCTTAGATCAATTAATAAGGAGGATGAAAAAGCATTTCTTCCATACTTTCATTTTCACAATTGAATATATATAACTTTAAGAATTTTGATAGGTTTCCAAACTAATCATATCTCAGTATTCTCTTAATCTGTGATATGGATGAGGAGACTCGACCTTCTACTACTTTTCAAAATATGGGTCATGTTCAAAGGTTGGTTCAAATTGGATTTGATTCCTCTCCTCCTCATTATCATGGATTTGATAGTTCATATTAGGGTCGACGCATCATAAGTTTCTAAAGTCTCCTTTACATACCCATCATTAACTCTTTGTCTTGCTATTTCTTGCGGTTTAGTTTTTATAGCCATGATAATGCTATCCAAGCACTACTACAACTAGAGTAAGAAAAGATGTTTGTTATGGTGTTGATTTTGAAAAAAACCCTTTGTGTGTAGAAATTTCAATACAAATTAAGTATTTCCTGCGATTCTCCTTATCTAAAAATTATATGCCACTGTTAAATACATAATCGCTTCTACTATTATTCTTGCGGAAAATTGAACCCCGATCACAAAGTGCAATATCAAGAACACATAACACAAAAGTTTTTTCCAAGAAAGCGTAAAGCTAAAAACCCAACTATCCTATATTATGTATATCATGGATCATGAAATAATCTCATACAAAACTCTAATCCAAGAGCTCTCAGTACAATACAATCGTCTCACACTTTCATACACAGATCAACAAATACATGTGCCAATTCTCTGTGTCCAGACAACCTGCCTCCTTTGCACAATCTCTGCAATTAGAATTCTCACAATGAATTCGAATTGCCTAGTTTGCACATGCTCATAAGCATATCCACTGCATGTGTGATTGCATGAGTGCACTTCACTCAAATCACAACTGATAGCCAAACTGTCCCTTTCACCTGTTATCTCAATTGGATTTGACATGCATGTAGTTAACTGTGGCGAATCTTCAGTTGCATGTGAGTTTACTGATTTGAATTAATTAATAATTAATTCACTGAACTCTCACTAGTGCAAGTTTAGTTACAACTAGTACAACT
This sequence comes from Picea mariana, assembly GCA_032191745.1. Classification (NCBI taxonomy): domain Eukaryota; kingdom Viridiplantae; phylum Streptophyta; class Pinopsida; order Pinales; family Pinaceae; genus Picea; species Picea mariana. The sequence continues at coordinate 117,627 of JASDQU010103652.1, forward strand.
AAGCTGGACTCACTTAACTACACTTATAATTCTATTACAATTCCAACTCACTCAATTATAAATGAGAGAATAGATTAATATTTATTGTTCATTTTATTTAAGGGAAAAGTAAATTAGACACATGTTTCTTGTTGACTTTTCAACACTCCCTCTCAACAGGAAAGGGATTATCCTTCACCCCAATCCTGTCTCTGTGATATTCGAATTTACTCTTCGTGAGCGCCTTTGTCAGAATGTCTGCATCCTGATCTTCTGTAGGAACGTATTGAAGCAACATGATCTTTCGTTGCACACAATCTCTGAGATGATGATACTGTATATCTATATGCTTAGATCTATCATGAAACACAGGATTAATCGAGAGTTTAATGAAACTTTGATTATCACAGTAAATCATTGTCAGATCTAAATGAGAACCAAACAAACCAACCAAGATCTTTCTCATCCAGATAGCCTCACATGTAGCTTGACTTGCTACCATGTATTCTGCTTCCGCTGAACTAAGTGCCACAGATCTTTGTTTCCTACTGTACCAAGAAACAACTGTAGATCTGATGCTAAAGATCCCCGCTGATGTGCTCTTTCTATCCATTGGGCTGCTCGACCAATATGCATCCGTGAAGCCATGCACCTTCACCTCATCCGTCTGTCTGTACCATAATCCATACTTAGATGTGACCTTCAGATATCTCAGGACATGCTTACTCGCCTTCCAAAATATTTTGGTAGGCTTAACCATTGCTTGAATTAGCTAGTTAACCGCATAGAAAATGTTCGGTCTCATGTTCACTAAATACATTAGTGAACCCACTAACTGTCGATAGACAATAGCATCCACTACTTCTCTAGAAGTAGCATCCTCTTTCCTCCAGTTTCCTGGAATAGGAGTATCCATGGGTTTGCATCCCTCCATGTGAAACTTATCCAGTATCTCCCTTCCATACTTTCCTTGAGACGTACAAATTTCACCATCTCGTTGCCATATTTCCAATCCAAGGAAATAATGAAGAAGGCCCAAATCCTTCATCTCAAACTCCTTTGCAAGGTCATCCTTCCATGAGTGTATCAGCTGCTCATCACCAGTCAGTATTAAATCATCAACATAAAGAAAAATGATTAAAAGCTTACCCTCCACCAAAATTTGGTACAGGTTTACATCCGCTTCACTTTTGGTGAAGCCCAATCTGGTGAAATAGTTGTCTATCCGAGTGTACCAAGCACTGGGTGCTTGCTTCAACCCATACAGTTCTCTCTTGAGTTTGCACACATGTGACTCTCTGTCAAAGGTCTCAAAACCTTCTGGTTGTTCAATGTACACTTCTTCCTCAATGATCTCATTGAGGAACACAATTTTTACATCCATCTGATGAATGCGCCAGCCCATCTGCACTGAGAGTGCAAGGATGGATCTTATGGAAGAGTACCTTGCGACAGGTGCAAAGGTCTCATCATAATATATCCCCTCGATCTGTGAGAAGCCTCGGAATACAAATCTGGCCTTGTATTTCTCCACACTCCCATCAATATCTTGCTTTACCTTGTATATCCATCTCGATCCTACCACTGATTTATCAATCAGTCTTAAGACAATTTCCCATGCACTGTTTTTGACAATGGAGTCATACTCCTCTACCATAGCATCAACCCAAGTGGGATCCTACACTGCTTCCTGAAAGGAAGATGGTTCAGTCACAATACATTTACTCATGAGAGCCATGTATCCAACAAATCGATAAGGAGACTGTCTCTGCCTGCGCTGTGAAGTAGGGGCTCCTACATTCTGTGTAACATCTAGTCTCAATCTATTAGCTTATGTGGTGCGCTTTCTGCCATTTCTGATGGATGGATCTGCTTGAGTGGTTTCCTCCACTTCATGAACCTCCTCATGTGGCTGATCCACATCTTGAGACTCATCTTTGGGAACCATTAGTTCCTCTTCTACATGCAAGTCTAGCTCCCTCTCAAGCGACAACCGCATGTCTTTCCCCTCATCGAATTTTATATCCCGTCGCATAACAGTGATCTTACTTTTTGGCAAATACACACGATAATTATGGGGTGTTTCTGTGTACCCCACAAATATCCCNTATTCTTTCTCTCCGCAACCCCATTTTGTTGTGGGTTATGAGGTGCTATGAGTTCTCTTCGAATTCCTTCTCTGTTGCATAAGTCTTTGAATTTCTTAGAGATGTATTATCCACCATTATCACTCTTTAGAGATTTCACTTGCTTCCCCGACTCTTTCTCCACCAATGCTTTAAACTCACAAAACTTTGAGAATGTTTGATCCTTCTTCTGCATGAAGAATATCCAGCATTTATGAGAAAATTCATCAACAAAAATAACATAATACTTATGTTTTGCTGTTGAAGCAACCGAGAATGGTCCATACACGTTGGGTGAATTCTCTCCAGGATCACCGAAGCACGGTTCTCCTTTTCATGAAAGGTGAACTTTACATACTTCCCCAGGGTGCACCCGTTGCACTGATCTAACTGAGCAAGTGTTCCCCTTGGAAGTCTAGTAGATATTTGTTTCATGATCTTCAAGGCTCCATGATGAAGATGGCCCAATCGCATGTGCCATAATTCACCCTCATCCCGACTCACCACTTTTTCTGCCTTGCCTATCATGGCACCGTAGCCATATACCTCCAACATGTAGATATTCTTAACTCGAATCCCTATCTTCTTGACTTGACCTGTTGCTTTATGTCACAGGTAGGCTTTTCCACTGCTAAAAACAACATCATAGCCTATGTCCTTCAACATTGCGACTGAGACTAGATTTTTCTTCAAACCTATAACATGCATAACATTTTTCAATTGAAATGGTTTACCTAACTCCCTTTGAAAGGTAATGGTACCAGTAATAGTCACACTGTATCGTCCATCGTCACCCATCTCTATATGCATTCTGAGATCTTTCTCCTCCAAGTCAATGAAAGACTCTTTATCTCCCGTCATGTGGAAGGAAGTGCCACTATCCAAATACCACATCGATCCTAATGCACTTGAAGCCATGCATGCGATCAAAGTGAAGTCAAGTTCAAATTGTGAGACAAGAGCCTCACCAGTTGCAGCTCCAACAACCATCTTGTTCTTCCTCTTCTGCAGACAATTAGTAGCGAGATTCCCATGTTCGTGATAGTGAAAACACTTCACTTTGGAAAAATCTATCTTCTTGACTTTAGACTTCGATTTTGAATGGAATTTATTCCCTTTCCCTTTCCTTGCCTTGGTAGTCAAAGCACAATCTTCTTCATCATCACGCTTTTATGAAGATCCATCTCTGGTGTTCCGCCTGAACTCCTCTTGCACTATATTTGACCATAGTCGTTCCCAATCTGGCAATTTTTCCCTTCCATTGATAGAGTCTTGATAACTGTGCCAACTCTTGGGAAGACCTAGGAGAGCCAAGTTCACCAAATCATCAGTAGGGATTTTTATTCCCACACTTCCAAGCTCATCCCGACATTGGACAAACTTCGTGAGATATTTTGGAATGGTGTCGCCCTTCTCCATCTTGATCTTCCTGAGTTTATCTTTGAGCGCCAATTTCCTATGGTCACTACTGTTTTGGAACACATCCATCAAAACCTTCCACATTGCATGTGGTGTGGTTTTCCCATGGAGACTTGAGACAATGTGGTCTCGTACTCCCTCCAACATAATCCTCTTCGCCTTTGCCACTTTCTTTTGCCATGCATCAAGATTTGCAGTGTCTGTCACATCCGGCTTAGGAACATCTTTGTCAATGTATTCCTTCAAGCCATTGTCTTTGAGTATTGCCTCCATCCTATCCTTCCAAGCAATGTAGTTCGAGATTCCCTCGAGTGCATACTCCAACCTCAAGCCATTGAAATACATTTCGATCTTGAATCAACTGTCGCACTAAGAAAATCCTACAAAGTTGAATGTTATCCAACCACAAAACTCAACTGTTGCAATTTCTCTTGCCCTGGGAGGTTCGCATCCCACCTGAGAGAAGCTTGAGGGAAGTTCGCACCCTACCAGTGTCTAGCTTGCGAAATCTCTGAGGAAGTTCGCACCCTGCTAGTGTATAGCCTGGGAACCTTTTGGGGAAGTTCGCACTGTACTTCACTATGGGGTGAGGGAAGTTCACACTTCTCCCTTAAGAAGCCTGCGAGAATCTCAATGAAGTTCGCACCTCTCCTTTGAGTAGGGTGCGAGAATTTCTTCTCCCAGAAATGTACGTAGTTTCCAGTACTAAGGTTCGCACCCTACTAGAGACAAGACCTACAAAAATACTATTATGTTCGAACCTCACTTTCGTAGCTCCGTGGCCTCCGTGGCTCTGATACCATGTAGAAATTTCAATACAAATTAAGTATTTCTTGCGATTCTCCTGATCTAACAATTATATGCCACTGTTAAATACAAAATTGCTTCTACTATTATTCTTGCAGAAAATTAAACCACAATCACAAAGTGCAATATCAAGAACACATAACACAAAAGTTTTTTCCAGGAAAGCGTAAAGCTAAAAACCCCACTATCATATATTATGTGTATCATGGATCATGAAACAATCTTGTACAAAACTATAATCCAAGAGCTCTCAGTACAATACAATCGTCTCACATTGTCATACACAAATTAGCAAATACATGTGCCAATTCTCTGTGTCTAGACAACCTTTCTCCTCTGCACAATCCTTGCAATTAGAATTCTCACAATGAATTCAAATTTCCTAGTTTGCACATGCTCATAAGAATATCCATTGCATGTGTGATTGCATGAGTGCACTTCACTCAAATCACAACTAATAGCCAAACTGTCCCTTTCACCTGTTATCTCAACTAGGTCTCCACTGGATTTGACATGCATGTAGTTAGCCGTGGAGAATCTTTAGTTGCATGTGAGTTCACTGATTTGAATTAATTAATAATTAATTCACTGAACTCTCACTATTGCAAGTTTAGTTACAACTAGTACAACTAAGATTAACTCACTTAACTACACTTATAATTTTGTTACAATTCCAACTCACTCAGTTATAAATGAGATAATAGATTAATATTTATTGTCCAATTTATTTAAGGGAAAAGTAAATTAGACACATGTTTCTTGTTGACTTTTCAACATTGTGTCATTTTTGAACTCGGAATTGGTTGTAACTCTAAGAAACAAACTCACTCACATTGATATATTAATGCTTCTAAATGTTGTATAATCATGATCAAATTGGTGATTTGATTTATCTTTGCAATTGTTGTTACTAGAATGTTTTAAGAGAGTGTTGATTTATCCACGTTTAGGATGTCACTTTATCCATGTTAAGATGTCGATAAATCCATGTCATAAAGTTATTTCTATTATATCCATGTCAATAGCACTAGTGGATTATAGGCACATAGCTATGTGGGGTATGCTTCTCAAGCAGTCATTGAAAAAATGATCTTTACCTATAGATAATACAAAATTAATATGGAATAACAAAATTATGGAAAATGGAATATTTAAAAAGGAATTATATAGGCACATAGCTATGCAGGGTATGCTTCTCAAGCAAACATTTAAAAAATGATCTTTACCTATAGATAATACAAAATTAATATGGAATAACAAAATTATGAAAAATGGAATATTTAAAAAGGAATTATAGTACTTAGGTTAATAAGGGAAAAATAGAATATAAACAACATAATGCATAGGTTAAAAAGGAAACATAGTACTTCAATTAAAAATAGAGTATTTTGTGTCTCTATCTACTACACAATGAAATTATAATTTTCCCAAAATACAAATTAAAAAAATGTCTAATAGAAGTGATGCCAATGCACAGGAAATCTAGAGAAAAGTTGAGAAAATCCTCAAAATATTTAGGGTCAAGATTGGTGATATTGATTTTGATGAGTCTAATGATTTTGAAAATTATAACACTTATTAAAATACTAGTTAGATAAAACTAGGTTGGAAAGGTACTGATGGAAAATATTATTGTTCATGCAAAAAATGTAAGTTTTTGAAGACAAGAATAATTTTCATATCGATAACTATTAATCTACTACTACATATGGGTGGATTATTGCACGGAATTTTTTCATGTTTTCATTAGTTTCATCTTTTTTTTAAATAGGGCGGGATTTTCGTAGATATTGCCATGAAAGTTCGGCGCAATATCCACAAATAGTTGATGTTAACTTGGTCGGGATTTTCGTCGCAATAGCGACGAACTTTCGTGGAAATAGTGACGAAAATTTTGCCTATCTCATTGGTCGATGTTAACGGCTAGTTGACTATTTGATCTATATATACCTGACTTTAGGAGACTTTGTGACACAATTGATATAGTTGCGACACTGTTCTTGGCTTTTGTTTGAGCTGTTTATTTTTTCTGTCATCTACCGGTTGAACAAATCAAATTCTCGATCTACATAGATGGGATTTTGAACTTGCAAGGTTAATATGTTTTTATTTATTGATATACTCATTTGATTTGTAAATTTTTGTTCAAATGTCCAAATTTCATGTAGCTTGTTTTTTCCTTGATAATATATTATATGTGTAGTACCATATTTCATGTCTTTGGTTTTTGGATCTAGTTAGTATATTCTATGGAAAAGGGTATGTGGATTCCATGTAATATTCTAGGTTTATGGAATCCACATACCCTTTTCCCTTCAATTGTAGCTATAATGTCTCTCTCTTTTCATTGATAAATATATGGAGTTGCTCTTGAAACTCAACCCTGATCGGTGAAATGATAGTAATTGATTGTCATTTTCTTCTCTCTTTTATTTTGAAGAACTAACAAAAAAATACCAACAAAGTTTGATTGAAGCTTTGATACTACTTGTTACATATCTAGTACCTAAATGGGACCACACTTGCATATATTGAAAATAATATAACAACGACAATAATGGTTGGGATACTTCCACACCTAATGGCTGGTTAGCACTTACTAATTCAATTAAATGAAGGAAGAAATTTCCATGAATAAAATATTGAAGTTGATTGTTATATTGATAAATGATAAGTTATGTTATGTACAAGATAGTGATGAAACTCATGTTTATAACAATAAGATACATAAACACTAACCCTAAACTTATGTTAGGTATATATGATGTTATTATATAAAGAAAACATTTGTATACATATGATCTTAGTATAAAGATGTTATCTATGTCGTGATCAGGCACATAACAATCACTTTTAACTAACCACCTTCAACCATCTTAGATTATGGTTAGGCACCTTTAAATTTCTTGACTTATGACTAAGCACCTTTAAGAAATGAACTTATGATTATATACCATAGTCTTCCAATATAAATAAAGTATATTTGTTTCAACTTTTTTAATAAAATCCACATACCCTTTCTTATATGTGATGTTGTTTCTCTAATTTTTTATAATCACACACAATTCTATATTTAGTGATTAACTTTAGTTTGTAGTTGATGTAACTTGTTTATACACTATTTATAAGGATCAATATCTAAAATATAAAAAATTCATGACAAAATCTACGATAGCATGATGAAATCTACTAGTTAGACAATGAAAAATGAGAACATGCCTGCATGTTCACAAATACTTAAAAGGTTCAATTTTTTCCTATATTGCTACTATTTTCTAATTTGTAAATTAGTATATTGGATGAGATATTGATGATTAATATTGTTTACATTGACTTATTGTTTAGACTTTTGTAGATTGTTAGGTGAAGTTCTATTACCGACATCAAATATTTTTCCACGCACATATCGGGAAATATTTGTGATTATGAAAGAAATTGGAATGGACTATCAGGCTATTGATGCATGTACTAATGATCATATCATATATTATGGACAATATGCATTAGAAAATGAATTCCTGCAATCTCAAATAAGTAGATATCGAACCAATAAAGCGTCAAAGAAGGTGCCTTGCAAAGTTCTTCGTTATATTCCGATAATTCCATGTTTCCACCGGTTGTTCAAGTGCCAAAGTATAGCATAGTTTATGAATTTCCATGCACAGAAAAGAAGTCAAGACGATGTTCTTCGAATTCCTATAGATGGTTCTGCATTGAACTACATCAAAGAAAAGTGGCCAATTTTTAAATAAGAACCTTGTAATGTTAGACTTTCGTTGGCAGCTGATGGTGCCAATCCATTTGGAGAGATTCATTCTGCATACTTAGTGTGGCCTGTTTTTGTTATAAACAATAACCTTCCTCATTGGATGTCTATCAAGAGAGAGCACACAATATTGGCAATGATTGTTCCAGGTATTTAATTATCTTTTATTTGCTTTAAAGTATGAAAAAATATTTCATTTCTCTGTTTCGTGCATGGTAATTTTTTCTTTTATATATAACTACATCTAGATAAGTATAATTAATCATGCAGTATGTTGAACCAATTAGGTAGGTACCAGGTTAAAGATATGAACGTATATATTGAGCCTCTTATCGATGAGTTGTTGAAGTTATGGGATGATGTCACTATCTATGACATCTCTAGACCAATAGGGAAAAAACGATTTCAATTCCATGGAATACTATCATAGACAATTCATGATGCTCCTGGGTTAACACATTTTTGTGGTATATTGTTACTTTATTTTTTGATTTAATATTATATATATTTATTGAAAAAATTATGCATTATTTTAAATTGTAACTCTAATTTGACTCTCCATTAATTCATATCTCTTGTAGGTATTCAAATAAAGGGTAAATTTGCATGCCCAGATTGTGGTCCAAGGATAAAATCTCGTCATTCAAGAAGTTTAGGAAAGGAAGTGTTTGATGAGTATAGGCACTTTCTGCCTAAGAACCATAGTTATCGAACTACAAATAAAGCAAATTTCAATGGTAAAGAAGAAAACGGAAAAAAACCATGAAGAATGACACATTGCCTATTGAAGTTGGAATATATAAGAAATCATCAAGGTATGCAAATTATTTATGTATGACATATTATATAAATCTTTGGTTAATTTAATTAGTGTTAATTTCATTTTGTCACATTAATTAGTGTTAATTTCAATTTGTTGATGTTTCATGAATGTCGTTAAGGCACGAATGGGCTTCCATGAGGAACGAAAATTTACTCGATGCAATTCCGTATATTTCCATACTACGAGCACCTACAAATAGTTCATTTGTTTGATACAATGCATATCGGGAAGAACATAATAGAATTTTTATGGTGCATATTAGATGGAAGGACTAACAAAGAGAGAATTGGAAATATTTGTTGTGACATCCAGGAAGCTAATGATGCACTGCAAAGTGTTATTATTAATTCTAATGGTGATGGTCGTGAACATAATACTAGTCTTCCTTGGTTATTGTTGGAGCAACAAAGCAATATTGTAAAAGAGGTCATTCGAAAAATTAGGTTTTCGATGGGTTTTTCGTCGAACATACAAAATATCTTAACTAGAAAAGGTGATTTTGGTGGGGTTAAAACATATGACTGACATACATTCATTAAGGTAATTAGTATGTTATAATATATTTCTTTATTGGTATGCATTTTTTGGAAACAAATAATAATTATTTGTTTTTTGTTACAGTATGTTCTACCTTTATATCTCCCAGACGACTTTGACAACAACATAAAACAAATTATTTATGTACTTGGCAATAGGGATGATTTTAAGGATGGAAATTTATTTTAAAATGTAGAAACCTTGACGAATCTTACTAATCCTTCATATGACAACTATAAATGTTTGGCGATATTTTTGTGAAAATATTCAAATTTCTAAGGATTTAATATAGGTTTTATAAAATTTTGGCGATTTCTAAGGTAAAATACTTTTATCCTATAGAATTTGGGAGAATCTTTTTCAAAATAGAAAATCTCATTTTTGGAAAAAGCATGGAAAATTAGCCCATGAGTGAAATTTAGCCCCTAAAATCATCCATGCTTGCCAAATACATGAGGTAAGTATTGTTGTATAAGGAAAATGTACTTCTTATGTGAATTGTAGCGGAACATATTGACATATTATCTTTTATCTGCAAATTTATGTATGCCTTGATATTGTTTTATTGCATCAACATTTGTAGGTGGCTATCATCAAAAGAAATACATAAAGAAGATATAAGGTATTGGAAAAGAGAAATTCCCCGACTAATGTGTCGAATGCAACAATATCTACCTCCAACATTTTTCAATGCACAAGAACACTACCTCATACACCAAGTTGAGGAGATTGAATTATGTGGACCAGTACACACAAGGTCGATGTGGATGGTGGAGAGGCAGATGAAGTCACTGAAGGCTTTTGTTAGACAAAGAGCACGTCCAGAGGGTTCTATGGTTGAGGGATATATGGTATATCAATGCATGGTGTATATTAGTCAATATCTACCTAAATTAGTCAAAAATATGAATATGCCTCGCATTTGGCATCTTGACTCCATCAACAAATTTGAAGAGGAGGTCCTATTGGGGAAAGGTAAAATGAGGACCATGAAAGGTAATTATTAGATGTTGACATAGATTTAATATATTACACATTTATTAAATTATTCCTTTATTAACAATAGCTAATTATGATATTAAATTTTTATGCTATCATATAGTTTCTCTAGAGTGGGATGCTTTACATTTATACATTGCAAACGACCTTGATTGGATAGAGCATTGGAAAGAATATACTGAAGAATACTTCAGTAGGTGTTGTGGGTGGGAAATCCCTCCTACAGACTAGCACTAAGGGTTTTATCATGCATGCATAAATGACCTAAAGATTCTTACTTTTTACCATCATCCCATTTTAGACCCCCATTACTCATATGTAAATACAAGGCTCAAGAGATTAAGTTGACATACCTTATGTTGAATACTGAGAGGGGGGTGAATCCATATCTAGTACAATTTAAATACCTTTTTCAACTTATACTTAAACCATTCAATTATATTCAATGAGCAATGAACAATAGTATAAGAGTTATACCAATACACCACAATACACCATGCACAATATATGAGAAATAATCAGTAGTTTTTGTTCAAGGGAAGTAATGACTTCCAAAGGTAGCTACAGCTTCCAAATGTAGAGGAAGGGATAAACCTCC